>JAODAL010075789.1:0-13858 GCA_025379985.1 Phyllomedusa bahiana | reverse complement strand
CAGATGCTTATAAGCCTGGTCGATTGGTGGGATTCAGTCATCAGAGGTTGCCTTGAAGATACAGCTTAAAGACGCTGAAGCCTTGCCAATTTGTAGTGGAGCATTAGAGCGAATAGACCTAATGTGCAATAGGCATAAACCTTTTTTTAGCGTAACCTCTGTGCTGTATAGACAGCAGCTAGATTGGATGGGTGTGACTCAAAATGGTGCTGGTAGGTTGTCACAGGTACCTGAAGCCATGTTGACTGTAGTGCATCCCACAACTGCTGGGGAGTGCAAGGTGTAAAAAGAAAGTGAACACAGTCCCACAGATGCTTAATTGGGTTAAAGTCTGGGAAATTAGGGGGCCATGGTAGTACTTGGAAGTCTTGGTCAACCATTCTCTTTCATGTCACTTGGTCTTGCTGGAAGATCCTATCCACCCAAGTGAAGACAACCAGCATGTGTGGGTGTACATGATCTGCAAGGATGGTTTCATATCCAAATCAGCTGAGAGTGCCTTCAAGTGGATGATTGTGCCAAGAGAATGTCACACAAACATTCCCCAAACCATAATGCTGTCACTCAGGTTTGAGTTCTTTCAGCAATGGTTGTAGGGTGTTTGGCACGTCAGGCAAGAATAATCAGAGCACAATGTCCATCCATTTGATGAAGCAGAAATTGGAACTCATGGGAAAAGGCAACCCTTTCCCAATTAGGGGAGATCCAATTTCCAATACTGTCATGAAAATCTTTCTTGCTGATGCAGTCTTATTGGGAGAGATGAGGTGAACATTCATCTGCTTTGGAGCTCAATATGCAGTAGTGTTTTAGTGTTGCTTGAGAACGCCTTGTGGCAACCTAAATAGCCGACATTCACATCTTGCATCACATTGTGCTCTACAGTTTCCATGCAGCTAATTCACAACGGTGCCATTTGTCCACTCACGATACACTTTAATCTAAGCAATCTGGGCCGTTTCAGAAATACTGACCCCCTTCCCCCATGATCCGGAAGCCAGTAATCATCCCTTTTTTACAACCATGATGCATTGCCCCTTTTATCCATGAAAGAAACGAGGCATATGTGTGCAGACAGCCTATCACACACCTTATATTCCCACCACGCCAGCTGATGAAAAGGGATTCCCTTCATGAGTTACATGCTGTGCATCGAATTTGGCATAATAAATTGACTGGGCTGTGTAAAAAAGGGGTTTTCTTATGAAACCAAAACCCTCTTTTAAAGTACATATGTAGCTTGTATATTTATGTTTTTTGCACATTTTCAGATCTAAAAAAAAGCAAAAACCAGAAAAGGGTAAATGAAGCATACACCCTTAATCTGTGATGGTTTTGATACCCCAAAAAATGCTATTTGAAAATTTTCCAGTTGATTTGTAAAAAAATTATTCTGTGAGCACTTGCCAAACTTCAAAAAAAGTTGCAAGCAAAATAATGTTCCCCCAGTCACATGGGATTTTCTTGCAAGGAAAATGACCCCAATTGTCATAAAAGCGAATACGGTTTTTAAAGAAACCTAAAGAAAGGGTTTGCCCTATGGATTCAAAACCCCTTGAAAGTAAGTCTTTTAACATAAAACCAACCCCCCTCTGCTGGGTTTTCTGGGTAAGTTTTTGCTTGTCTTTTAAAAAATTTAAAGGAAAAGGGTTTAATTTAAAAAAAAAAAGAACCTAAATCTAAATGCATGGGGGCCCTTAGTGCTTTTAGATACAGAAAACTTTGTAAATGTTAAAAAGGCAAAATGTTAGTCCCCTCCTCATGATTACAGTGAAAAAAATAATTATTTGAATCCCTTGCTGATTGGGTAAGTTTGGGCCCCACTGACAAAAAAAATCAGTCTAAAATTTTAAGGTAGGTTTTTTTAAAAAAATAAAATTAAAAAAATCACATTGTTTAAAATTATATAATTTATTTTCATTTTCTTGGAAAAATTAAGTATTTGATCCCCTACAACCTTAAGGGTTGTTAAAAAAGGCCCTTTTTTTTGCCCCATTTCGGCAGCATTTCACCCGATTGTGCTTTATACGCGGCTAAAAGTGCCCGAAATTTTTACGGTAATTCATATTTGGGAAAAGCTAGGATTACACGTGGGGAGAATTGACATGAAATTGTTCAAAGTGTTACGCGCCGTGACAATGATTTCTGGGGCGGCCCCCGGCAGGCCCCCCCTACCAACGAAATTTGCGCCGTAGCCATGGTTCCAAAACCCAAAAGAAATATTATGGCGCGTACTATACGCCCCATAAAAAGCCATGTAAACTATCCTAAGAGTTCTGACCCACAGACCGTTGACTCCCTAATCAACTCGTTACTTCCCACAAAAGACAGTGTCTTAAAATTGTCCCCCTTTTATAAAAGACCCCCTGTCCACAGACTAAATTAAAATCAGTCAGATTTAAAAACCTCTACAACATGGGAAGACCAAGTAGTTTCTGAGGATGTAGGGACAAATATAGACCTGCACAAAAAGGGGAAGGGGCTACAAAACCCATAAGTAAGGGGGAGAAAGAGACAACTTTTGATGAAAATAGTAAAAAAAATAGAAATATAAAAAATGACTGTAAAATGACATTAATCGGGGCAAAATGAAAAATTTTACATATGAGGTATTCTTGTCATGACGAAGGTGAAGAGATCACCCTTTAAAGCAAAATGGGGGGACCTGTTAAATGAGTCAGCCCCCAAGAAAACCATTGGTAACACATTCACCGTAATAGTTTTAAAATCCTCGGCCCAGGGTCCCCCCTGCTCAGAAGGCATTGTGCAGCCCCCATCTGAAGTTTGCCAATGAACCCCCTGGATGATTTGTGAGTGATTGGGGAAAGGTTTTTGGGGTCAGATGCAGAAGAAAAAGACGGGGCCCCTGCTTGGACCTGTTCGTAATCAGATGCGGGGATCTGTACTGATTATCCTGGACCCCGTTCCTCATCTTAAAGCCCTTTTTTCCCATCTTAAGGGACGTGAGTTAATTTATTGATACATTTGTTGATTTTTTCTTAGATGTTCCGTATTGTTGTGATCAACTGCAATTTTTCCCTGATGAACCCCAGTATCTAGGGGGGAAACGCGTTGGAATATTGGAATATTTATGCGTTATTGATTATCTTCCTATGACGAATCATCAATTCATAGTATTTTTGAACATCAAACGTATATTGTCTGTTGTATTGTTATTTATCACAGCACTTTTTTTGTTTGTGCACTCCATTTGTGGTATATGTGTTTTTCTTTCTTTCTTTTTTCCATTTAGATGTAGCTAGGGACAGGGTCAGTTTAGGTTCCAGTGTGGGGGCGCACTTATTGGGGCGATTTCCCCATTTTTGAGGCAGACAGGTCTTTGATAGGGTATATTTGAGGGCGTTTTTTCGTTTTTTTTTTTTCGTTTTCTTTCACAACTCTTATTCATTCTGATTAAAAGTTATGTTTTATGTATCTTTTTTCTAGGTGTTATACCTGTAGTTGTTTTGGTTTAAAATTAACCTACCCTTAAAATTATAGACTGTTCATGTCTTTGTCAGTGGGCACACTTACACAATCAGCAAGAGAACAAGCAATTATTTCCTTCAATGTATTTCCCTGGGTAAACTTTAGCTGTCCACCGAGAACAAGAGGAGCAGCACTAATGAAACTTGGTTCATCAAAACCATGTCCCATTAGGGCTGCACCATGTTTTTGGTGTATTTTGTGCCAAAAAAACTGTTGACGCCCTATTCTCTATATAAATGAACTGTAGTACACCAAAACTAGGCGCATTATACGCCAGGCACGACACATTTGAATGCGCCTAAAGTAGGCACATCAAATATGCTAGCAATGATATGCTATGCGCCTACATTTTGCTATACGCCTAGTTTAGGCGCATCAATTATACTATGCAAGGTATACCACTCGCCAGATTTTTGAAAGCTTCATTCAAGCGCACTATACACTCATTTAATGTGCCTTAAAACTGGTGTGGCTGCGTCTCTTTTCTGACATATAATGTAGAATATATCTTAAATTTTTCTGGACCAATTTCTGAACCTTAAGGTATGAAACTAGTTCCTGTGAGTTCTACTGAATGAATAGACTTGTTTATTGAACTTGTGGTTACAGACATTGAAGTGCTGAGTAATGAAGGTGAGATCTGATTTGAATAGTCAGGAGCTGTGGGCTGAAGAGATGACTGGATAAGGACAGCTTCTGATAAAGGAGGCAAAGTACTGGTGATGAATACAAATGATTGCAAACAAATGTGTATTGTTATTTATTCTGCTGACAGACCCACTGCCATATTTAACTCCCCTGCCTGGGTTTTTAGACAATTTTTACCTCTTGTAGCAAGAAAAAAAAATTCATGCATTTAGGCAAATTCAACGAAAGCCTAAATTATGCAAAAAAAAAACAAAACAATGATTCATGCTTAAATTCTGAGAGTAGCCACCCGACACTATTTCAAAATACCATTTATACACACAGGCACCTTCATGGAATTTTTCATTAAAGTGTAATTTTTCATAAACATTTCCATTCGTGGCTTGAACTCTAAAGGTATGTTCACATGGCTTATTTATGGGAGATAATTGTGCTGTAATGCGCCCAAAGTAAGTCCTGCAAATACGGTAAAATCATAACACTCATTAACATGTCACTTCCTTTGGGCGCTTTTGCACCGATAAAAGTAAGGGTGAATGGGAGCTGGGCTGGAGCGTTGTTGAAAGTGCACAATAGTTACCGCGTACTTTAAACAGCAGGTGTATAGCGGCGGACACAGGTATGCACCACTATAGGCCGTGTGAACATATCCTGATAAAAAATTAGACTATACTAAAGTTCAACATGCAGATTTTATACATACATATGCCTCTGTCTACCTGCACATACAATATCTTAGTAAAATTACAAGGGCTGGAGAGTCCATCTGCATGTAACTTTGTCAAGAAAAATAATTTCCAAAAAAAAAGACATTCAGGTTTTCATTTGTGCCTATAACTCAATTAGAGGCTTATGCATAAAAGCAATGTAAAATAGTAGATCAAGGTGAGTAAAGTTTGTTTTTACCTCAAGCATCTAAATTTACTCAAAAACACTGAAGCTGAGGCTATGCAATTTATGCTTCCAAAATCGACACCATTACTGATATCATGACGTAATTGTATGTCATATGTTGTTAAGAGGTTAAATATACAATACAAGCTTTTAGTTTATACAACCAGTTTCCTGCAACTTTACATCAGTTATTATAAGTAAAAACTTTCCATAAATTCCCATTTACAACTAAAATGCTCACTTTAAGTAGACTCCTCATGTAACAAAATGAACTCTGCAAGAAAACTTTAAGATGTGAATTCATATATTTCACGTGTCTGCATTGACTTTTGCGTGTTTCAAAGAAACATCAATACCATGGACATGCACCAAACAATGTTTGCATGTAAATTACATTAGGGATTATATACAGTATGTAAATAATTTTCCACCGCTTATACAGACACTAACCCGATCAATAATTGCAAATCTCTAAACCTAATTTAATAAGTTAACTGATTTTTTGTAAAACTAATTGGAAATGATTATTTATAGTTACAGTCAGTGGAGGAAAATGTCATTTCTGACTGATGGAAATCTGTTTTATCTGTCAGAAATACATTAGATATTCTACTACATTAATAATCATCATTGCTATGATTCAACATGCAGCGGGTATCACTTGAGAAGCAGTCAGCAGATTTTCTTTGCTAAGAATCAGGTACATACAAAATAGGAACAACTTTTAATATATAATTGTTATTTATATTAGGTGAAACTGATTTGTATTTTCGCTACAGATAAATTGTGGAGTTCATAATCAACCTTTTAAGGGCCGTTCACACGGCTTATTTTGGGCACGGATTGCAGCCGTATTGCGCGCCGTACTGCACTGCACTGCACTGCTGGAATCCGTCCCAGCCATTACGGTAATCCACAGTTCTCATAGAGAACTATGTATTCCGTCTCTCCTCACAGCCCGGTGAATCCGCTTGGCGGGGAGTAAGGGACATGTTCAATATCCCGGCGGAATACGCGCCGTGGATAATGAAGGTCTATGGGGCCGGCGGGCAGCGCCCCACCCCGCCCCTTATTCAAGCCGTATTGCGGGCGGAATCCGTCCCGCAATTACGGCTTGAATAAGCCGTGTGAACTGGCCCTTAGGCTTCAAGAAGTGATTAGATGAGCAACCACCCATCTTCTCACTCCTGTCCTGAAATAATACCCTAACAATCCGAGAGCAAGTAGATTTGATTAATAAGGTGGGTTACAAAATGCACACAAATTCATGTCACCCGCTCTACCTGAGATAATCTAGTTATACAGGGACAGGACGAGGATCCCACAGCCCACTTTAGTGCAGTACACTTTACAGACCCTAATCAGATATTACGTATCCCAGAAATGAAAGGCCTTTAAAAAAACATTTCACCAGTCTGGCTTCAAGGTGATTTTATCTGAGAAGCTATAGAACAGAGTGGATATGTCTTTGGTGGGTTATTGACAAATTCTGGTTAAATCAGCTAGGCCGTTATAAAGCAGGGAGCAGGGATGGTACAACGGGTAGGCGACCACCTAGATCTTAACTTTATCGCAGGCAGAAAAGGGGGCACAAGAAGGGATGGATTGGGCTGAATTTTTTATATACCTTATTTGCCTAAGGCACCAGAATACCTTGTCCCAGTAATGGGATGGAAGATATTAGCAGATCATTTGCTCAACAAAGAAGAAACTGACTTCAGTTAGAGATAAAGATTTGCATATGAGGCCGTCGTACGGGTTCTTATTGATATAGCTTGACATGCCAGGAGAAATCAATTTTAACAGCACTTACAGAAAACAAAAATTAAAAGCAGAATGCAAAGTCAGAGGGCCAGCAACCCCACTGTGGATATCTGTCACAACTTAGAAGGTGGATCAAGAAGGTCAGCCGCAAGTTTCGGTGGCTTGATGGTTAGCACTCTCACATTGCATCACAGTACCTCGGTGATTAGCACTGTTTCCTTGCAGCGCTGGAGTCCTGGGTTCAAATAGGGAAAAATCTGCAAGAAGATTGTATATTCTTCTAGGTACTCCAGTCTCCCCAACACTCCAAAAGCATACTGATGAGTTAGTCTGGAATTTAGATGGTGAGCCCCTATGGGGACAGACATCAATATGAATAATGACAATGTCTGTTTAGCCACGTGACATATAACAGTGCAAAAAGGAATAAAATAAGTTTTTGTGTAGAAATTGTAGAATGATTGTTATAGGAAAATTCCACCCAGGGCAATATGGGCGCCCAGTCATCTTGACATGTTGATGTAAAATTCCGAAGATAAATGCCCAAGATTTGGTTGTGTTACTTCACTTGATCAGTAGACTAAGGATGGTGTGCTGAGGAGATGTTTAACTTTACTTGCATCTGGCAGCAGAAGGCACGGGCACGCTAGAACTTGGATGTAAATTGGAATCCACGGTTCATGGGCAAAGGTTGTAAGAGACCAACAAATCTATGTCGTGGAATTTTGTTACGAGCACAAAAAGAACAGGCAGGCACCAATAATGTCTAGATATTAGATGAAGGGACTTGCAAACCCCAGACTGACCTGCCAACTTGGAAGAATGGCCAAGGATAGAACTTGTTTCCTTTGAGCTTGAAAGACAAAAGTCTTACCTGATGAATTGTACAATGATGGACGGGAGCTATGGATATCAGACACTCAGGATCAATGATTTTCTGGCGCTCAGTGATTTGGAGACATTAAGATATCAAGACAACCTGTCTGCATTAAGTTTTTTTTAGTCTTCCCAGCTGGCTTGAAATGCAGGAGAAAATTAAAGTGGGAGGAAAATAGAGAGCAGAACTCTTGCAGGAGATTCAGGTGCTGAGCCTTGTGATCTGAGAAGATGGTCACTGGAGGTTGAGCTTCCTCCGGAAGGTGGTACAATTCCTTCAGCACCAATTTAATGGCTGATAACTTATGGTCCCCAATAGTGTAGTTCCTCACTACAGGGGAAAAGGGCTTGAATAAAATTTCCCCATCTGAACTGAGGTAATCTTGCCTTTGGTGGATGGACCCTCACCATTTAAAAAAAAAAAAAAAAGTGTACTAAGAACTCCAAACTTTCATGTATCCTAGAAGTGGCAGTAGTTCATGTATTCATTGTTTAACTGTCTCTTAGCCTTTACTGAGTGCTGCTAAAGATCTTACACAAAGGTGATTGTAGAAGGTAATGTGTAGGTCAAGTTTTTTTTAACTGTAATAAGTTTTTCCATTGAGGTAGGATTTTGCATAGTAATGGTGATCACTATAATGTTCTTTTGAGGGCTGGTTATACTGTTACAGTAGTACAAGCTAGTGTCAGACCTGCTGTTTCCAGCACTGTGTCCCTTATTCTGTAAGATGCTGTAGTTTTCGTGTATTTAATGCTCAAATCTGCACTTTTCAGCCAGAAGAGTCATTTTTTTTTCAAACCCGGCCAATCGGAAGGTAGCCCCGCCCACCTCAACTGATAAACCTATTACTTTGAATAGGTAGAATCATGTTAATAACTGCCAGTGGGCGCGGCTAGCCTTTGATGGGCAGAGCTAACACCTGCTCATGAAATCATAAGATTTGAGGGGTAAATGGTCTAAAACTGCAGCATCTTACAGAATAAGGTGCACAGTACTGGAAACAGCAGGTCTGACACTAGCTTGTGCTGTAATTAGCAAGGTGGGAATAATCTATGTGACAGGTTCCCTTTAATTTAGACTCATGACAGAATTGAGTGTTCTACCGTTATATTCCAGTAGAACTAAATCTTTCCTTTTCTTAGGTCATTGTTGCACATCTCACTTATATGTGTTATGTCTATGACTGTCCTTCTCTTATACACTGTCAGGTCACATTATTCTGAACACTTTCTACTTTCACTGTTGGTAGTGCGTAGCTCATGAGGGAAGTAACGTGTGGTGAGCTGGCTTGGTATCTATATAAGGTTTGTGATAGGCTGTCTGCACACATATTCCTTGTCGCTGTTTGGGGTGTAAAGTGGGATTCATCAGAGTTTCAAAAAAAGATGATTATTGGCTTTTGGGCCAAGAGTGGCAGTATTTCTGAAACTGTTTACAAACTGTTTCGTGCTGCTGTGGTGAAAGTGTACTGTGAGTGACATTATGAATAAGCGACAAGGAGTACTACTTTTTATTGATGCGACAGGTAACATTGAAAAGAGCAGCTCACCAGAAAAATGAAACAAGGGCTACTAAACTTATGTCTAAAACTACAGTTCAGCGAACACTGCTGTGTATCGGGCACCGAAGCAGAAGGATGGTCATTACATCACTACCCTCCGCTGATTGGTAAACAGCTGTCTTCTATGATAAATCATGTTTTCTGCTTCATTAAATGGATGACTATTAGTGTGGCTGGTGAGAAACATTGGAGAACAAACACCCTGCAACCACTTTTGGAAGAACATAATATGGTGTTGTGTGAACACAAGGTGGTGGCAGTGTTATGGTCTGGGGAATGTTTTCCTGGCATTCTCTGGGCAACTCATCCATGTGAAATCACAACTGATTTGGATATGAATTGATCCTTGCAGATACCTGTGACAACCTTTCAGGGCCTTTGAGTCACTCCCAGCCCGTCTAGCTGCTGTCAGTGCTACACTGGATGTTATCTGGTGGTCATAATAATGTGTCTTGACTGTATAAAGTAAAAGCTACATTGTAGTCAGTGATAGTGGTCTTTGAATAGCATACTGGGAAAGGATGTGCAGACTTCTTTCCAATTGGTTATCCCACCAGTGAAATTTGTCCCCTAGTATCCCTCACACGTTCTGCTGCATCTGGTCCCCATGTGGCAGTCTGAACCACTAGAGTCCATCTATGTGTAGTTCAGTACTGTGTTTTACTCACATGTATGTAATCTGTTTTATACGGGACAGCTACACTGCATATATTATATCCAGAGAATGGTCAATTATCTTTTCACTATCAGTTTCTGTGAATTAATTGTATATATGTGAGAATGTTCTGTTCTCTCTGCGGCAGTAAGTGGGGATATCTGTGTATAGAACAACGGATTGTCCTTCCTAAAGACCTTTGGGAAATCACGTCTCCTTCTCTTCTCCTCCCCTGTGGTCTCCTGTTCCAGTCAGTAAATTATCGCTACAATCATAAAAGCTATATTAATATCATGATTATTAATAGGATTATAATTATCCATGAAATATAAGAGCTAAAAAGGAAAGTAGGACATTCGGGTTTGGGACAGTACAAATGAGAGCATGGACAGTAATTCGCATCTAGGGTCAGAAAAATATGGCTTTGTAATGTAGAGAATGTTATATTGAATTATGAAGTGTCTTCATTTAAAATGATTGTCCAGGATTAGATGAAGGAATCGTCTTTTTTTTGCAGAAACATTGCTTCTCTAGTCCATCAGACATATCTGGTATTATGGCTGATAACATCCAGGATCATGGGGCTGCAAGACCAGACACATCTTATGCACAAGAGTGCTTTTGGATATAAAGCAGATCCTATAATTTAATTCTGGGGATGCTGAATTTTAAGTGATTACAAAAGTTAATTAGGCTGTGCACATCTAAAATATATTTTGAAAAACGCAAGCATATGTGCACACTGAAAAGGCAATAGCATACATCTAATACAAATATCAGTGGCACACTAAAGACTAAGTAAAACATCAAGGTATATAGGAATATTCGAAATGCATTACTGCTAAGGAAAATATGAAAAACCTGGGACTTAGTTTACAGTTTTTGATCAAAGATTGTATTAAGCTCACCTCCCAATAGCGTCAAGGGGATCCCAGAACAGGTGATTTCCCTAACCACTAACATGTTACCCCACTAGGAGTCTGTTCAGACTACAACTTCTCAGGGAGTGACAGGAACTTGCAATTGAACTATCCTGCACTGGTTTAGAAGAGGCGGCAGAGTGCAGCAAGCCAATGAGATTGCCATTTCTCAAATAGACTACAAAAGTTAATTAGGCTGTGCACATCTAAAATATATTTTGAAAAACGTAAGCATAGGCAATCTCATTGGCTTGCTGCACTCTGCCGCCTCTTTTAAACCATTGCAGGATAGTTCAATTGCAAGTCACTCTCTGAGAAGTTGTAGTCTGAACAGACTTCTAGTGGGGTAACATGTTAGTGGTTAGGGACTCACCTGTTCTGGGATCCCCTTGACGCTATTGGGAGGTGAGCTTAATACAATCTTTGAAAAAAAATGAAAAATAAGAGTCCAGGTTTTTTATTTTCTTAGAGTTTTTATTTCCTTTTCCTATATTTTTTGTGTTTCATTAGTTTTTAGTGTGCCACTGATTTTTGTATTAGAATTTTAAGTGATGACCTTTATGTGACAGGGGTATTACCATCTCAGATATGTGTGGTATATCAACAAAACCTGTGGGACTCGCAGCAGTCTCAGAAATGAGCTTTTTACCCCCCGAAAAGACCCAGAGTGGCCCCCACACCCACGGCTTTTCCCCGTTCTTTCTAGGGAGTTTGAGTATGTCATTTTGATTGTGTTTGGTGTATGGAAAACCTTAAAATGAATGGGGGGAGTGCCCCATGGGGCAAAACCTCTCCTTTGCACGAGAAGTACAAGGGCCTGTTCTTGAAATAAGTTTGGGTCCCTCAGGAAGTGTGTTTTTAAAGTTAAAAAGAAAATTATGACCAAGGCAAATGCTGTTATATGGGGGTTCTCTTACTGGCGGGTTTTATTTTACATTTAATTTTATAAAAAATTTTTTTGCTATTAGTTGCTTTTTAGTTTATTGTCATTTTGCTATGGCACCCAGTAAATTCTAGTTACGCCCCTGGCACTGACAAAATGAGGCGAAACAGAGTTCTGAACAATGGAAGCCAATGCATTTGTCCATTTACCCATGTAGGTAGTTGCTTTTCAATTTCCAAAAATTTAGAGTTAAAATAGGGAACATTAGCCATCCCTTGGGCCCAAAAACCAAAAAAATAAAATTTCGGCCAAACCTTGACCCCACCCAAAACTCACCCCGGGACAAGGCTAAACCACGCCCCAAAAAAAAATCTGCCCGCCGCAGAAGACCAGCGCCAAAAAACAGTGGCCCCATAGGGTTTTAAAATAGTATTTTTAAAGTAATGTATTGTATATACGAAATCATACAAATGTGTAAGACATGTTTGTGGATGATACCCGCTTATATTGTCATACGTGACCCCATAATCCCCTGTTCGGGAAAAATATCCCTGTTCTTTATGACCACACCCAAAATTTATTTATCAATGTACCGCTATACGGGAAACAAATAATTCCACCCCCACATGACAACATACCGCCAGTGGCGAATAAATTCCCAACCCCCTGACCCACATATCACCATACTAGTCACTGAATAATACCACAAACCCCTGCCCCATTCGCCCACATAGTAAAAAGAATAAACCACAACAGATGACCAATATCACCCTCACATGGAATGAAAATAAGCCCTACTGATTGAATTAAACCATTAAATCCCACCAACATTCGCCTTCATTACTATGGGGTGATAGCAAATTGTAACAGGTTGAGTGTATATCCCTCAGTGACCATAGGGGGGTAGATAGCAGTTGTACACAGGTTACAGAATATAAGTGATGAAGTACAAAACAAATTTTGTGACTAAGGTGCGTTTTCTGTTGGGGTTTTTCCCTTTTTACATTCCCTTCCGATAATGTGATTCTCCCCGGGCCCGTCCCCGAGAATTCCGTGTTTCCCGTAGTAAGACACCCCTAGTAAGAGTAGCGGGGGTTTTGGGAGGTCGATAAAAAGGTATAGACTAATCAAAGGGAAGACGTACCCGAAAGTAAGGTAGTAAATGTCGTTGTCTGCGCTTGGGGCAGGATGGGCCGGGGCCGTTGGGGGGCTTCAGTTATATGCGGTTCAGAGGGATATGCTGAAGCCCGGTACGGCCCGTGTCCCGGGGGCTGCGCTGGCCCCGGGGGAAATTCGCGATTCCTTCCCTTTGTGCGACTCCTCCCGGGGATATAGGTGAAGGGAACCCCTGCGGGGGAAGAGCGAGGCTAGTGTGCAGTGGCCTCGGGCGACCCCAAGGCAGGTGTGTCTCAGGTGCGTGCGGGCCTGATGAGTCACCCCCCTTTTCCAAACAAGAAGTGAGCAGAGCGAGAGCGGGGAGACGGAGCGGGGGGGTCGGTAAGTGATTGTTTGTTTTTTTTTTTTGATTTTTGCCTAGGCCTGCCCATACCTGCCTTATACTGCCCTAAAGCTGCCTATAATGCTTTACCGCCTCAGTGCCTATACCTGTACATGAAAATTTCATCTCCCCTTTCATTTACCCCCCACCTGCTGCCCCCCACCAACCTCTTCCCCATGTTTTGCCCCCCCGCCCAACAAACCCTGCCAAAATACAGTCTTCCCACTGCACCCAATCACCTTCATGCTCCCTTTGGTTCGGGGAATTGCCCCCAAACCCCGGGCCCCCCCCGCACTTCCCAATAGTCTCTGCCCCCTCGAACGATACCCTACTAATTCGCTAATCCTTCAACAGAACACATCCCTCTGACCGTGTCCCCCCCAAACCCCTCTTTTGGAGCTCTTTGGAAAGCGCGGTCTGTTTTATAAATCTCATATTTTCTGCTTGTTCATTCAGCAAACCCACTCTTCCCGGTTGATGAAACCCGGTGCCCCTCTGAAACAGTTCCCCTGCCGCACTCTTTTTAGGGCTCCCAAATTACCCCCACTCCTGTCCTGGTAACAAGCATGGGGGAGGCGTCGGCCTTCCGTTGACACCGTCCTTTGTCCCGCTCCACCTTGCCCTTTCCCCCCCAATTTTCCCTTTTAAATGCACTCGGGCCGCATCGCC
>JAODAL010075788.1:0-13858 GCA_025379985.1 Phyllomedusa bahiana | reverse complement strand
AAAACGGGGTGGGGAAAGTTTAAGGCGGCCCGGGGTTCGTTTCACACAACGCTGTCAAGTCTTTCTGTGGGTGGACTCGGGGAGGCCCCCCCAGCCGGAGATTGTTAGTCTTTGATCTTTTTTTCAGATCGGCTATTTTATTCCAAGACTTTTGGGTTTTCGTAAAAATTGAGATCCTGTATCTTGGAGTGGGGGTTTTTTCAGCTGGTCCTCAAGGGGCCGGGATTTCTTTGTTCTGCTTCCCCCCAAACGTTTGGGAGGGGAAATTTGGGCACGCTGGGGAATTTGCTTGAGAGTTGAAGAAATAAAGATTGGTCAGAGTTTTTGGGAAAAATCTGGGGCAAGTTCCCCGACCCAAACCTCCACCGCTAGAAGCTTTCTTTAAAGGTTGGGGCTCATTTGGGGTTTCCCCTCCAGCTCGAGCGCCCAATCGGGCCTGGACGGGTTTTCCGGGGTGCGGTCCCGGGACAGTGGGGATGGGGGCGTGGTGTGAGGTGATTCCCACAAATTTTTGCCCTTCGACTCCCCCTGACGGCCCTGATCGCCCCCCCCCGTTTTGGGACTTCGTATTTTTTTTCCCACCCCTTGTGGAAATTTTCCCCCTTTGGGGTATGTTTGGACGGTTTTAAAATTGGGCCTGAAACTTATTTTTTAGGGGCCATTTAAAAGGGCACTGGGGGCTGTTTTAGATCCCCTAATAAAGGTGCCCCCCCGTGCCCTCCCCGGTTTTGGGCAGTGAGGGGCTGTTTTTTGGGGGAAACGGGGGAAGGGGGCCCCCCGGGGAAGTCGCCCCCCGGAAATTTTCAGCCCCCCCCCCCCTGGAAAATTGGAGGAGTATTGGGGCCGCCGGGGTTGGGTAAGGGGGTTTGGATTGCCCGAATTCTCCCCCCCGGATTTTAAAATAAAAGGGCCCCCCCTGGTGGGGGGTTTGGGCGCCAAGATTCCCCCCGGGCCACTCAAATTTTGGGTCCCTTTTTGCCCGCCGGCTCAGTTTGCCAGGAAAAAGCTGTTTCCTTCTCCCCCTTCCCTTTTGGCCGGCCCCTTACGGGTTTCCCGGGGGCTCTCTTTCAGGGGGGACCCCGGGTCGTTTTTTCCCCCCCCCCCCGGGTTATGCTCCCCTCCGTCCCCTTTCCTATGGCGCGCTTTTTCCGGGCCCTGATGTTCTCCCCGCCCCCCCCCACCCCAGAGTGCGGTTCCTACCCCTCTGCTATGGGCGGAGCTTTTTCCCCCCCCCGCCGCCCCGTTTGGGGCGGGCCCCCTCCCCCCGCTCTCCCGGGCTATACCGCTCCTGGGGGTTTGGATACCTCCTTTGGGGGTTTTATTTTCCCGGGTTTTTCCCGGGGTGGGTGGGGGCGGGAGCCCCTTTCTAGGGGGCCCTCACTGCATCGGGGGGCCCCGGGAAAAAAAAACCCCCGGAAGTCCCATGTTTGTATTTTTAAAATAAAACGGTGCTGGGGCCCAAAATTTTTTCCCAATTTGGTTTGTCGTGTCATAATTGGTGGGGTCACGGGAGCAAAGGGGACAAAGGAAGAAAAAAGGGGGAAAAGGGGGAGGGGGTTTGGTCTGGCTGTGCGTGGGGACTTGACGGGTTGATTTAGTGCAAAGCTACCCCCAGCGAGGGCCTCCGGGGTCATGGCGCCCCCGACAGAAACGGACCCCAAGCCCGGTTTCCAAAAAGGGGCTTGTAACCCTTTTGTAAACCCCGTGTGAACAAGCCCTTAGGTTTATGTTCACGGGGCTTTTTTCCCGCAACGGATTTGCAGCCGAACTTAGGGCCGCAAATCCTTGCGAAATCAGTTAAAAAACAAGAAAACTCCCGTTTTACATTGATTTTAATGGGAAATCCCGTGTGTCGTTCAGACGACACTTTTTTCCCCGTTCGGATTGGGGCTCCCAACCCGGGGGGCCGCAAAAACAAATGTGGGATGTCAAGTATTTCTGGACGGATTCAACAACTATAATTTAATAGGGGTTTGGGGAATCCTTCGGGAAAACAGTTTTCCCAAATACGTGCTCCACTTAGTGGGACTTATTTTTCAAAAAAGGGTTTGGGAACTGATTTCGGAAACGTATTTAAAAGTCGGAAAAAACCCCCCTGAATCATTTTGAAATTTAGCCCCTGTGAACATAGCTTTTGGCCTGTTCACACGGCTTATTTCGCCGCGGATTTGCCGACAAAATTGACGATCGCAATCTGTCGGCAAATCAAATCAGAAAAAAAGTAACAGCCTATTTTCTATTGAATTTTAATAGAAAAACGGTACGTGTTCACCAAAAGACGGGTATTTTTTGTGCCGGGGTTTCCCCCCGCGGGGTTGAAAGCCGGGAATCCGGACGGAAAAAAAAAACAATGTTTTTTGGCCCAATTTTTTTTCGACGATTCACCACCTTCAATGATTGAGATGGGAATCCCTCGGGAAATCGTTAAAAAATACGTGCCACACTTAGTGGGGACTTATTTGGGAACTGATTTTTTCAACTGATTTTTGAAGTATTTTCGATCGGCAATCCGATGTAAATCGTTCTTTAAAAAAAGCCGTGTGAACGAGGCCTTTAAAATAAAAAAAAAAAAAAATGGTTTAAAAAATAAATAAAAAAATGTTAGAAATTTTGGGTTCACCCTTTTTCCATTTTACAAAAAAAGAAATAAGGTAAAATAATTGGTAAACACCAATTTGGGAAAAATCCATTCTATTAAAATCAAATCCCTCCCCGGGGTGCTGAATAGTGTTTTAGGCGATTACGTTGGGGCTATCGGAAACATCGGGTCGATAGTCAATTGTCGGGGCCCCCATCGATAAGGGTTTTTTGATAGGGCGATAGCGATCATCCCCCGTGCCCCTTAAAGTCTATGGGGAGGCAACAAAACCTTCATTTTTTACCCCCCAAACGGGGGGGAGAAGTGGAATTAAAAAGCCACAACAGGCAAAAAGGATACTGCTAAAATCTTAGGGAAAAACATTAAAAGGGTATAAAAGGGCCCCAGAAAAAAAGTCACCCAAACCCTTCATATCCCTTCTTGACCAAAAGCATGACCCTTTAAACCCTGCATCACCCCCCAAAATTAAAAAATGCCAGAAGGCAGTATGAAAAAGAAAACCCTATTTTAAAATTGAACTGGAATTGAATATCCCCGTCCGGGAAAAGCACATGAGCCCCCAAACCCCCATGACCCCCACATTTTTAAAAAATGCCGGAAAAAAAGGGGTTTTTTCAACCCCCATTTTAGTTAAACTGGGCATTGACTTTTACCTGTCCTGGGTCAGCATAGCCCAAACCTTTCAAAGAACCCCCCCATTTAAAAAGTGCCGGGAAAAAAAGGGGTCTTTCAACCACCAATTTAAAATTTCATGGACATTGACTATACCCTTTTCCCGGGCCAAGCATTAGCCCCAAAACCCGCATGACCCCCCCCATTTTAAGAAGTGCCCGGGAAAAAAAAGGAGTCTTTTAAAACCCCCAAATTTTTGTTTTTACTGGACATCGACAAAAACCTGGCCCCGGGGCCCCCAAAACATGAGCCCCCCAAACCTGCATAACCCCCAGATTTAAAAAGTTTCCCCCCAAAAAAGGGGTCTTTCAACCACCATTTTTTTGTTTTTAGGACATTGAATAAACCCGTCCTGGGGCCCCCAGCATGAGCCCCAAAACCCCCCCCGACCCCCAAAAAAAAAAGTTCCGGGGAAAAAGGAGTTTTAACCAATTTTATTTCACTGGGCATTGGGCTATACCTGTCCTGGGCCAAGGATGAGCCCCAAACCTGCTTGACCCCTCATTTAAAAAGGGCCGGAAAAAAGGGGTTTTTTCAAACCCCCAATTTTTGTTTTGGCCGGCCCCAATTGACTATACCTGTTCCCGGGCCACGCATGACCCCGGGCCCCGGGGTTAAACGGGGGCTTTAGGCCCAGGTGGCGCCCCTCATCTATTAAAAAACACGGGTTTAAAAAGCCCTGATGGGGCAGCAACGAAAACCCCCCGTGCTGAAGGGAGAGTGCGGAAGCGGAAGTGTGAGAAAATCCAGGGCCCTTTCCCCATTTAAAAGTCAAAAACCCCGGGTTGTTCTTTCCCCCGTTTAAAAAAAGTGGGGCCAACTGAGGGTTTACTTTTGGGAAAAAACTGGTGGTTAAAAAGCTCCTTTTAAACCCCGGTGCCCTTTTCCCTTGGGAATTTTTTTCTCATTTTTCTCAAGTGTGGAGGGAAAAGGTCTCTTATTTGCTCTGTCCATGCTCCCATACTCCCCTGTCCCCCTTTTAATAACCTACATCTGGTTCCCGTTTTCCTGTTCCCCCCCCTTGTACAATTTTAGAGGAATTTTTTTAACAAACTTTTTTGTACATCAAGTTTTTTAGTACTTTTAATTCTAAAAACACATTTTTAAAATTTGGAAGGAATTACCCTGTCTTTTTTTTTCTTTTAAAAAATTGTATTAAATGGCTTGTCTCAATAAGGGATTGATTTGCTATGTTAAAGACTTGCAAAAACAAGTCATTTTGCAATATGTGTCCATTAACAGTGTCCTACCTATTCCCCCTTTTTGACAAACACCTCACCCCTTTAAACCCCTCTTGACCTTTTTGAAGAACAAATGTCTGTTAGAAACAACATTTTTTAGAATAAGACACTGTAGTATAGCTGCATGTCACAGAAAAATGCCCCCAAAACTCAAAATGACCCCATGAGCCACTACTGATCAATTGTGAAGAAACAAATGTCTATTAAAGATAACAAAATTTTTAGAATAGACCTGTAGTATTGCTGCTTTCCAAACATCATGACCCAAAAAATTATAAAAATGAATTCCTCAGCCACTGTTAAAAATTGTGAGGGAGAAATGCCCACATAGAAGCCACATTTCTGTTCCAAAGGACCATAATTATAGCTCTTATCTCACAGCAACATGACCCAAAAAATTATAAAATATGACAATCTACAGCACTGTTAAAAATTGTGAAGGAGAAATGCCACTAAGAAGCCACTTTCTGTTCCCAAAGGACCATTGTTATTGCTGTATCTCACATCACATAGACCCCAAAAATTATAAATATGACACTCCGCCACTGTAACAAATTGTGATACAACATGACACCAAAACCATGTCAATGTGAAAAAAACCCTAACAATGAATATGAGTAAATGGAATAAGGAGTTGTCATAAAACTTGGGTGTCTTTAGTTCTCCTACAGCAAAACAGCAATATGAACTGTTGGGACTTGATAATAAAAATTTCAGTAAGAAAAGATCAATGTAAACATAAGTTTATCAAGAGGACTGCATTTTTCAGTTTGGAGAGGAATTGAAGTAGCCAGCAACTAATCCGGTGACATCGGCCATTGGGGCCACAATATCATACAGAGATCCATTTGCTGATTCATCTGTGATGAAAGTCAAACGATCCACATATCTGTGGAAAGCCGAAGCGTTTGTCTGTAAATTGACTCCTCCAGCTGTTGGCTGAAGGTCTGCTCAGATATACTCTGGACTGCTGTGCAGGACAACACCTCTATGAGCGGTGGCACGAGCTCGGGCCATTCGTCCATTTTGGAACCCAGAAGGTCTATTGGGTCCCGAACCCATCCAAAAACATCGTTTTGAGACGCAGATAGTCGTGCACCATATCGTTACGCTGGTCTCAGTGTGTTGGAAGTGTGCCCTGCATTGCATGCATTGTTGAGGTGGTAAATAAAGATTGCCAGAAGGTCACCCATTAGGCTTCTGCCACCTTGCCGGCAGCTGCCGACTACTGCTGCTTGCACACTACACTGACACGTCCCTGAGGTTTGTACCACCGTGACATTTGAGGAACTGAAGCAGACGCAACAGATGTGTCTCCAGTTGATCAATAAGCAAGGTCTCCATTTCCTGCATTTTACTCTCTAATTTTTGGGTGGGTGGAAGGAAAGTACTGAGTTTTGGTTTATACCGGATCCCAGAGGGTGTCCCACCCAGTAACTGTTGTTCATTTTTGATGGCCTTAATCGAGGATCATGTTGGAGGAAATGGAGCATCCAAGCACTCATGTGAGGAGATGGAGCCTTGATTCCAGCCTCTAGGTTGAGGGGCACTAGCAAACTCATCTTCCTCATCTGCCTCAAATTCCACGCCCAACCCTTTCCAACAGGGACGTCGTGTCTAGGCACACCTCCTCCTCCTCCCGCTCCATCCGGCGCACAGCTTCAACACAGCCCTGACTTGCCTCAGATGATGTCACCCTGAGAGCTGAGGTGCCGCCTTGCACTTGCTCTGGACCCCTGAACCACTGCCTAATGAGACCGATAAAATTGAGAAACTGTTGGCTCTTGTGGATTGACCAGGAGAGAAAGGCTCTGGTGTCTGCATCTGTGTCCGTCTCCTCCTCCGTCGCTGGCGGTACCTGATGTTTCAGAGTGTCGCAACGATCGTTCCAGAACTAAGAAACACCAACAATGCTCATCTGACACGGGCATTGTCCGCACTGACCATTTTGGTGGCTTCTTCAAAACGGCAAGGATGGTTGCAGAGCTCTTTCAACCTGCCTGCCGACTCTCATGTCTCAACACCCCGAGGTCGTCCGCACCGCTGCTTGCAGGAGCATGTGTCACTTCGACTGCGTAATGGCATTGCGCTGCCCCACAATCGCTGGAGCATGTGGAGGGTGGAAGTTCCCAGCTTGTTGCCACGTCAACAATGAATGGTTGACGGGAGGGCCGAGCTGACGCTGCAACGCAGCCAGGCGGGACGAAGCAGGGTGCGAACGCGGAAGTGTGAACTCAAGACTCTCGGAGCCTTCTTCACAGGCAGACCAGACCCGGGTAGCTCCTTTAGAAATTTCTGACGACAAAGGTTCATGACAGGCGCCAGGCAAGGGATGTGCTCAGCCTACCGATCTTAAGGGACGCCCAGCTAGATTTCGTCCCGTATCGCACACCACCTTGCCTGCACAAGGTTCTGTCCACCCAGCCAGCCTCGGTCTCGTTGCGGGAGAGCCTCCACAGCTCCTGACCTGTGTGTGGACGGTCTCCAAGGCAATATTAATTTCAACACGGCCTGGTGTCTCCGGGCACGTGAGTGCCACCAGAGGACCTTGGGGAAATGAGCCCTGCACCATCCCTGCGGCTTTTGAAGTGAGCGTGCGCCGAGACCAGAGAGCAACCGTCCCCCCCAGAGACATCACCCAGCTCACCAGTGAGCTGTCACAGAGATATAGCGGCCTTGGCCGTGCTTATTAGTCCATGTGTCGGTGGTGAGATGGACTTGTTTCCGGACAAGATGCAGACAACGCGCTTGAATTTTAGATGACACGTGGGCTGGCCAGGCAGAGACGGCTTTTCTGGCAAAAAAAAAAAAAAGGAAATGCTGCTCGGCGTCTGGTATTGGGGGCCGGCGAGGGCCATGACGTGGCGGAACCCATCTTTGTCCACCGACGGAAAAGGCAACATTTGCAAGTGGCCAAAATGCCTGGCGAATGCCGACATTCAGGCTTTTGGCTATTGGATGGTATTGGGTAGAAGTGTTTCCTTCTGCTCCCAAACCTGGAAGACAGAAGGGCTGGCTGCTAGACTGGCCGCTGACGGCGTGCAGGTTCGTCAAACTGGCAGAAGGAGAAGGGGTAGGATGGTCTCTGTGTTGCTGGGTGGTAACCGGACTGACGGTGGAGGTGAAGCGGAGGCTGAATCCTGATCCTGACACTGGAGACATGGGCAGCAGAGGATATGCTTGGGTGGTGGCGGAGGAGGAGGAGGCGGAGACAGATGTGTGACAGTTGGAGGCTCGGCGTCGGTCTGGCCTTTTTTGGCAAGAGTTCCCTCCTAATTCAACTCATGCATTCGCTGCATTTGACTAGACATGTGGTGGTGGTTAACCACTTCAGGGTCTTGAGCTCTACTTATCGTTTAACGGCAAAGGCGGCATATGACATCGCTGAGGTGAATCAGAGGCATGCTCAAAGAAGTGCCCAGCTTGAGAGGTCCTGGACCTTTTTTGACGGCGATAAGCGAGGAGCGGGTTTGCGCTGACCGTGGCTGGCGGAATCATATCAGCGGACTTCTGCGACCGCCCTCTCCTTTTTGTTGCGGGACCGTAATTGACCTACCCCATCGTCTTCCTACTCGTCCAGTGATGAAGCGCTCGCATGCAATTCTGCGATAAAGACCAGGATGGATCCGCAATGTCATCATCATCATCATTCATCAACACAGGTGACGTTGGTCTTCTGAACTTTCTGCATCCAGAAGCTGCGTGCCTACTAGCAAGGGCACTGCAAGGCGTTTGCCGACCACAGCCAGATTTTTGCCGATTGACCGGCTTCTTCACCTCCTCTGATGGCATCAGTAACTGGGCATCAGAGCAGACTAAATCATCTCTTGATCTTTTAACATGCCTTCTGACCCCAACCGCATTTTGGGTCATCAAAGAGGTCTTCAGACCAATGGATTATCCACAGTGTTGGGTACTCGAGTTGACATTTGGGCTGCTTCATTTGGACGAATGCTGATAATGTTTGATGATGACATTGTGGCCATGACTGGGGAGACGAGAGGTAAACTGCTAGATGCAGGTGCATTAACCACTGAAAGTACAGATGTCGACCGATGATCGTTTACATATATTCACAGGGGCCCTCTGACCTCATCCGATGTACAGGCCTGACGGTCCTGCAACGACGATCCGCTGGCATGCGTGTTGTCCGCCACACTGGAAGGAGCACCTTTCTCTCGTACCTCGACCTCATGTGCTACCCCCCCTCTTTGCTCGCTTACCTCCTGCAATTTCGCTCCATGTTCAAAATATAAAAATTTAGAAAGGTAAGGAATATTTTTGGAAAGTCTCTTAAAAAAAGACGGCAATCATCAGCTATTCTCAAATCCCTCCTAATCAAAACAAAATTGCTGGATTCAAATGTTTAACTTGCAAGGTGATCTATCAACAAATCTGGACTGGGCAAAAGTTCAAAAACCACGTATCTATTTATGTTTTTCGTATAATACACGGCAATTTTTTGCACCTTTCAATTTCAACCTGTGGTGAACTATAGAATTGCTGTTTTTAAGATTTACGTGGATGCTGGCGTCAAGAACAAAGCTGGGGCGCAAAAGTCAAAAAACACGTATCTTGTTATGATTTCTATCGAAATAAATACACGTTAATTTTTTGCACCATCAGCTTAACCTGTGGTGACTAAAAGAATTGCTGTTTAAAGAATGTACGTGGATGCATGCGTCAATGAACAAAGCTGAGTGGCGCAAAAGTCAAAAAACCACGTATCTGTAATGTTTTCCCCGTATAGATACACGGTATTTTTTGCACCTGTTAATTCATACTGTGGTGACTATAGAATTGCTGTTTTAAGATTTACGTGGATGCCGCGTCCAATGAACAAAAGCGGTTGCGCAAAAGTCAAAAAACACTTATCTGTTAGATTACGTATAATAAACGTTTTTTTTGCACCTTTCAAATACACCTGTGGTGAATTATAGAATTGCTTGTTTTTAAGATTTAACGGGTGTGCGTCAATGAACAAAGTCTGGTGCGCAAAAGTCAAAAAAACACGTTATCTGTTATGGTATTCGTATAATACACGGTAGTTTTTAGCACCTTTCAATTCACCTGTGGTGACTATAAGAAATTGCTGGTTTTAAAGATTACATGGATGCTGCGTCAATGAACAGATGCGTGGTTGGCGCAAAAGTCAAAAACCTTGATCTGAATATGTTTTCGTATTAATACACGTATTTTTTGCACCTTTCAATTCACTCTGAGGTGCTATATAATTGCTGTTTTAAGATTTCATGGATGCTGCTATCAATGAACAAAGCTGGGTGCGCAAAATCAAAAACACGGTGTCTGTTATTTTGTCGTATCAATACACGTATTTTTGGCAACAAACAACCTGTTGCTGACTACAAGATGCTGGGATAGTAATTTAACTGCAGAGGTGATATATCAACACAGGTGGAATGGGTAAAATTGAAAATGAACACCTATCAAAAATTTATGCTGATAATAAAATGGAGTTTTGCACCGTAACACCAGAACCTCATTTTATGACTAGAAATTATGTGTATCCAATATAAGTTCAGGCTGCCCAATATCCAGGAAATATTTCAAAAAAAGCAAACTGTTAATAGATAAAGATATTGCAGATGCAATGTCTACACTAAGTCTTGGTGAACTTTATCCAGTGTTTCTTTATAGATAGACCTGTCTGTGTTCGCCCGCTGGGGCCTCCCCCCCTACCCCCCCCGCCGTGACTTTAGAACGGTAGATGCGCTTTAAATTCTCTAGCTAACTACATAAAAATCTTCAATCTCTAATCTAACAAATTGGAAGGATCACAGCTAATAGTAGAGGTTATCTCTGTGGCAGAACTAGACTACTTTCGCTGCGCGGTTTGGCCACAGGCAGGGCGCACGGTCCTATTCCTATGAAGATGCAGAGAGACATCTAAGGCCCCGTCACACGCCGTTATTTTGCCGACGGATTGGCGCGCGTATTCCGCGGCCGGATTTGCGCTTCAATATGCGCCAATCCGTCGAGTCATTACGGTAATCCACTGGCTCTCATAGAGAACAGAGATTCCCGTCGCTCCTCCCGCTCGGCAGAATCCGCCCGCGGTGGTAGAATGTGACATGCACATTATTTACGGCGCGGACGCGCCGTAAACAACTGCATTGTCTATGGGGCCGGGATCGCGCCCCCGCCGCGCCTCTGTGCCCCTGCCCCCGTCCCCACCCCGTGTCATGGCGGGGATTTGTGCCTCGAATACGCACATCAAATCCTCCGTGAATAGCCGTGTAACACGGCCTAAGGCTGAACAGGATGGCTGTTCTATGTTAAAACGAGGTCAATGTGATTTTCCCAGCCAAACCCCCCCCCTCGCCCCCACCCGCCCCTCGCAACCATACAACATCCCATTCCATGACGTCGCACACACCATCTCACCCTGCCTCTATTCTTTGAAATCTGCTTTGCTGGCCGCCAAAATGACAGGAAAGCGCCGAAAATGGCGCGATCTTAATAGATGATGCAGCAGATTTTACCTTAATTATCGCATGAACTGAAAGATTTCGAACACCATTAAAAACCTTGTCGATTCAACTTTGTCGATAAAAATCGCTCAAACACTAGTGCTGAACACCGTATAAGAAAAAAATTCCGTATGCCAAAATTCCCTAAAAAAATTGGAAATAAAAAGTAATGTCTCTTGGAAAGTGGGGAGTAAAAAACAAAAACCAAAAATCTGAAAATAGCTGCGACCTGAACACGGGAACGGGATTGTATAGACATTTTTTTTTTTTTTTTGTAATAACATACTGCTGCCCTGTAAGTCCTCCATTATTCTTCTTCGAGACAGAACACCTACTGCAAGCAGCAGCCGACATACCCCTTACTGACTTCACTGATTAACAAATTAAGCCTTGTATATTCCTTCTGAGTTTTTTACTTTTGCCTTTCTGTAATATCCTGCTTTTTTTTTTCAAAAAATCTTAAAAATGTTAATTTATTACTTGTTTTGAGAATATTTCTCTCTAAAATGTGTTAAAGTCACTTTTATTAAGGCAATTTTTAAATTTCAACTACAGTGTGTGTGTGTGTGGGGGGGGAGGGGGGGGTGGAGGGCGTTTGCCTTATGTACCTAGGGCACCAAAATACCTTGTCCCAGTCTTGGCTCAGTATGTGACCCAAAACGTTGCCCACCTGGTAAAAAAGTAAAACGTTTTTATCGTTTCAGTTCATTTTGGGGTGGGGCTGTTTTTTAAACTGGCCTCAGCCAGCTTTATTTCTTATGCATAGGACAGTGCACAAAAACAATAAAATAAATCCTAGGCCATTTGGCCACTAACTAAACAAACCAAGACCCTTTCAGACAGTGGTCTGGGCCTACCGCCCAGCACGACAAAACAAGTTACTGCACACCATGTACGATATAGGCTTCCTTCGGTATGTGGCCCAGAGCCATCTCGTTCACTATGTTGTTACCAAAACGTTTGTCAATGGAATGAGCAATGATTGGACTATACACAGCCTGCTGCAGACATCCAAAGATGTGGGGGGGTGATGTGGGAGGGAGCTATGAGGCGTTACATGTCTGAGATTATTGGTAAGTGTGTAAACGAGGCTGAACAGTGCTAGGAGTTTTAAGGGTGGATGCAGAGAAGTCCCCAATTACAACTTGACTGCAGTCTGGAGTTATAGGAAAGATGCTGAGAACTATTGACACCCCACAACCAATGTTTCTCTGAAAAAGTGAATGTTATGATAATCAGTAAGGAGGCAAAAGAAAATAGACACATTGAAGGAGGTGGGAATATCTTTATTTTTTTTAAATTAATGCTGTATTTAATTTTTTATTTATTCTTTAAACTTCTTTTATTTTTTTTTTTTTTTTTTACAGTTTTTCCCTTGTTGAATCGATGGTAGGTTAAGTGTTTGTGCCAAAATGATATGGTGAATTAAATATTAAACTATTAATACAAATTGCAACATGAAAAATAAAAACATAACCTTCCCCAAATACAGGGGTAGAAAAAACAATAATTGGGTAGAACCATAATAAGTGCCCCAATAAAGAGCATCAACCTTGACTGTACAATAATTAAAGGGGAACAAAAATAATCCTCCCATGGGTTTTTTTTATACACACAGATTAAATAACAAAAAAAGTTATTGAATAGTCAATGGCTTGGCCAAATAAAAATAAGCAAGAAAAACTTCTTCATAAATTTATATGTGTCCAGTAATTTAAAACAAAAAATCAATAACCCTTAAATAAGGAAAGTGGGGGGAAGAGTCTAAGGTGAGGGGGGCTGACAGAGGTGGGTGTATCATGGTTTTCTGGCTGATGTCACGCTGAGTGCTCATGTGGGTGGCCTAAAAACGGGCTGTGTTTTGGAGCCAGAAATTCCGGCAGGAAAAGGGGGATGCTTCCAATTTGCTTTTTTTAAGCACTTAGATCACAACAAACTGCTGGGGAGCATCATTTTTGTACTGCAAGGGGGCACATGAGGTGAACATGAGCTAAAAGTAATTTTATTGCATTACTGCCCCCAAGGTTTGTGAGCGGAAACCCCCTGGCTCTGGGGGCCATGAAGGAAAGAAAGGAAAAAAAATCCAGGTGGGGGAAGGAGTTTTTGCAGCTGATGAAGATTTTTCCACAGCTTAGGAAAGAAGATTGTCTCTATTTTTATCTTACAGATTTTGGGGATTCTTTAAGGAGGAGCTTTTGTGCGGGTTGTGTTTCATGTGAGATGGAAAAATGGTTGAGAAAATATTGGGTATATCCCGCCCCCTTTTGTCTAACATCCAGCCAATAAAGGGTTTAGGATAAATTTTCCGCTGGGAAATCCGGGAAAGGGCTCTGTACCAACCACAACACAATCAATCACCTGACAAGAAGAGTGAGAAAGAGGAAAACGCCGCACTCCACACTAGAGAGTGCAGCAAGGGAGAGCAGAGTGAAAGGCGGAGGGACACCAATTTTTTAGCCAGCTGGACCGCATTGTCAAAAGGAGGAAAAGCCCAGTCCTGAGAGAAATTAATTTTTTAATCTTCCGTTTTATTAGCATAGGAATAAAAAGATATTAATTGAAGTTTTTTGGTCAAATTTGTCAATTTTTTAAAAAAATAGGTTAATTTAGTTTAGCTGCTTTGCTGGGGCCCTTTGGGCAGGGGGGACCAAAAGGCAAAACAGTGCGAATTTTATTAAAGAGGTTTCTGAGGGAAAGGATGTTCTGTCCCTGCGATGAAAAAGGCAAAAGGGGGTTTTTGGGGAAAATTGGTTTTAGAGGCTTCGGTGTGTGATTCTCATCTCTCCACAATAATATCTCCTTGTTTGCCCTTTGCAAAGATTTATGTGAAAATGATAAGAAATTGAAAGGGGAAC
>JAODAL010075787.1:0-13859 GCA_025379985.1 Phyllomedusa bahiana | reverse complement strand
CCATTCCGTTTCCGCACTTGTTTCAGCAGGGACATTTTTTCTTTTGCTGTGTCATGGGGGCTTTTTTCCCTGCGTGTTAATGATGACGACCCCACCCCGGGGCTTCACCGCACCCACTGTAACTGGCCCGGGGTTATGCTGGGGCCCCGGCCCGGTATGTCAATGTCCAGTTCACAAAAATGGTGGTTGGGGGGACCCCTTTTTTCCGGCACTTTTTAAATGGGGGGGGTTCATGCGGGTTTGGGGTTTCAGCTGGGGCCCAGGACAGGTATAGTAAATTGTCCAGTAAAAAACTAAAGGGTGGTTAAAAGGGACCCCTTTTTTAAGACCATTTTAAATCGGGGGGTTTTTGCGGGTTTAGGGTCATGTGGGGCCGGGAAACGGGTTTATATTTAATGTCCAGTAAAAATAAAATGGGGGTTTAAAAAGACCCCTTTTTTCCCGGAAATTTTTTAAATTGGGGTTTATGCGGGTTTTTGGGGCTCAGGGCTGGGGGCCCAAAGGGACGGGGTATGGGTAAAATGCCCAGTGAAAAAAAAGGGGTGGTTAAAAGACTTTTTTTCCGGGCACTTTTTAAAAAAAGGGGGTCATGCTTTTTTTTTGGGGCTCATGCTGGGGCCCCGGGGACAGGTATAGTCGATGCCCCAGTGAAACTAAAAATGGGGGAAAGACTCCTTTTTTGGGCCCACTTTTTAAATGTGGGGGTCATGCGGGTTTTGGGGGTCAGCTGTGGCCCGGGGACGGGTATGTCAATGCATTTTTGAAACTAAAATGGGGGGTTGAAAGACCCCTTTTTTCCGGCACTTTTTAAATCGGGGTTTTTGCGGGTTTTTTGGGGCTCATCCCTGGGGCCCAGGAAGGTATGTCAATGCCCAGTGAAACAAAAATTGGTGGTTGAAAAAAACCCCCTTTTTCCCGGCACTTTTAAATGTGGGGGTCATGAGGTTTGGGGCTCATGCTGTGGCCCAGGTCGGGTATAGTCGATGTCCAGTGAAACTAAAATGGTGGTTAAAAAGACCCCTTTTTTCGGCACTTTTTAAATCTGGGGGTCATGCGGGTTTTGGGGGCTCATGCTGGGGGCCCCGGGAAAGGTTTTTGTCAATGCCCAAGTGAAACTAAAAGGGTTTGGTTAAAAGATTTTTTTTTTTTTTTTTTTTTTTTTTTTTTTTTTTTTTTTTTTTTTTTTTCGGCATTTTTTTTAAATGTGGGGGTTGTTGGGGGGGGGCCCATGCGTGGCCCGGGGACGGGGTAAAAGTAAATTGTCCGTAAAACTAAAATGGTGGTTAAAAGGGACCCCTTTTTCCCGGACTTTTTAAATTTTGGGGTTTTTTTCATGCAGATTTGGGGCTATGCGGGTGGGGGAAGGGTATAGTCAATGTCCAGTAAAAACAAAAAAATGGTGGTTGAAAGACTCCTTTAGGGCCCTTTTTTTAAAAATTTAGGGGGGTCATGCGGGTTTTGGGGGCATGCTGTGGCCAGGACGGTATGGGTAAATGTAGTAAAACTAAAAGGGGTTGAAAGACCCTTTTTTCGGCACTTTTTAAATTGGGGGTTATGAGGTTTGGGGCCCTTATGTGGGGCCCGGACGGGTATAGTCAATGCCCAGTGAAACTAAAAGGGTGTTAAAAGACTCCTTTTTCCCGGCTTTTTTAAATTGGGGGTTATGCAGGTTTGGGCCCCATGCTGGGGCCCCAGGCAGGTTAGTCAATGTCAGTGAAACTAAAATGGTGGTTAAAAGACCCCTTTTTCCGGCATTTTTTTTAATCTGGGGTTTATGCAGGTTTGGGGTCTGCTGGGGCCAGGACAGGTATGTCTGCCCAGGAAACAAAAATGGTGGTTGAAAGACCCCTTTTTCCCGGATTTTTTAAAATTTGGGGGGTTTTATGCGGGTTTTGGGGCTCTGTGGGCCCCAGGAAGGTAAGTAAATGCCCATTTAAAAACTAAAAATGGTGGTTTAAAAGATTTTTTTCCGGCATTTTAAAATTTGGGGGGTCATGAAGGTTTGGGGTCTGCTGGGGCCCCAGGAAGGATAGAATGTCCAGTGAAACTAAAATGGGGGTTGAAGACTCCTTTTTCGGCCTTTTAATTTGGGGGGTTATGAGGTTGGGGCTCTTCTGGGCCCGGACAGGTATGTCAAGTCAGTGAAAACAAAAATGGTGGTTGAAAGACCCCTTTTTGGGGCCTTTTAAAATTTTGGGGGGTCATGCGGGTTTTGGGGCTATGCTGGTTAAAACAGGGATATTCAATGCCCATTAAGTAAGGATGGTTCAAATTTTACTGCTTCGGGATTTTAATTTTGGGGGTGATGGGGTTTTAAGGGTCTTGTGGTACAGACAGGATAGTGAAGGGTGTGTGTTTTTTTTTTCTTTGGTTTTAAAACAAAGTGTGTTCCCTAAGATGTAGCACGTTCCATTTGACTGTTGTGGTTTTAAATTCCAGCTTCTCCAGCCTTTTTTGGGTGTAAGAATAAAGGGTGTTTTTGCTCTCCCATAGATTTAATGGTATCGTTTCATTAATCACCTTCATAAAAAAACCCTTATCGATGGGGCGCTATGACTATCCCCCGTGTGATACCCAAAGTATCGTAAACCCAAAATCACCCCCAAACCCTTTCCAAGGGGTTTGGCCAGTTTCCCCCTACCCAAAGGAAGCCCGGGTATAGATGGCTTTTCCCACCGGAAAGGGTCTTCCAATAGTAAGAATGCCGTTTGGGTTGAAAGGGGCCCCCCGCCATTTTCCAGAGGGCCATGGACGGGTTTGGGGTCCTAAGGGGATTACGTAGCGTAAATAGAGATATCGTGATTTTCACCCGCGATTGGGAGAGTCACCTTGAAAAGGGTGGTGCCCGGATGAAAAAGGGAAAAAGGGGTTTACCATCTTTCCCCAGTAAGTTGCCATAGGGATGGAAGGGCCCCCGATACTTGAGGTATATCGTGGAAAGGGGGAGTGATAAAACCCGGAAACTAAGATCGAAGCCATCAGAAATGGTACCCTTCGTTAATAAAAAACAGGTGAGAGCGTTTTGGGGTCGGGTTTATCACGGTTTATCCCCAAGTTTGCCGAGATGGCAGCACCCTTGACGGACCTGACAAAGGGAGCTAAGTCCGCCATGGTCAAATGGTCCCCAGAGGCTGAAGAGGCGTTCCAAAGCTTGAAAGTAGCCCTGTGTAGACAGCCGGTTTTAGTGGCCCCGGATTTCTCACGGGAATTTGTGGTGCAAACGGATGCCTCAGAGGTCGGACTAGGAGCCGTAATGTCCCAGGTTGTCAATGGGGAGGAAGCTGTCCCCTGCAGAGCATAATTATGCCATAATCGAGAGGGAATGCTTGGCTATTAAATGGGTGCTCGATTCTCTCCAGTATTACCTTCTGGGACTGTGATTTAGGCTGGTGATGGATCATGCCCCTTTGAAATGGTTAAGGGAAAAAAAGGGCAACAATGCCAGGGTCACCCGTTGTTTCTGGCCCTGCAAGATTTAAATTTTTCGGTATAACATAGGCCAGGTAAGCTGCAAGGTAATGCAGATGCCCTATCTAGGGTACATAGCATGATGGCTGAAGGTGCCCAGTCCCCCGGTTTTGGGCAGAGTGGGGGGGGGGGGTATGTAGGAAGGCACAAGGTGCGGTAGTTGACGGACGTTATGTGTCACCGATCTGTCTAGGGTCGGTGAAATAAAGCCCAGTTATTCTGGTGTCAGCGGCAATAGGCCACTGACACGTTTGTATGTGTAGTATGGCAGTAATGCCGTAATCTGGGTCGGGCTTTATTGGAGCAGTCTGTAGAGTTGGGTGGGATGGACTGCTCCCACACTCCGATCCTGGGCTTACCAGCCCTATATAAGGCCAGCAGGCTCAGGTGGAAGGGGCTGTGGTTCCCTTCCTGTCAAACACTGCTCAGTGGAGTGAGCAGTAGTGAAAGAGCCAAAGCTGGGCCTTGCAACCCTGGAAGTACTGCAGAGACCTGCACATGGGTTTGTTAACCCCGGGAACCGCTGTACGGTATTGTGACCGATAACCGGGACTATAATTTATGTTTGTTTTGGCTGAAGCAAGCCCTGCTATTTATGTTTTCTGGATTATGTGACTGTTGAAAATAAATCCTGCAGTGTTGCACGTTTAAGGACTACCTCCGTTTGAGCTTATTCCCACTATATATATCATAGTTGGCAACTTTTGAAAATGAAAAAGCAGGAGATCTTAGTGGGCGGCGCGCGTAGCAAAAAATTTGCATGGGCACGGCCATCTTGTCGGTATGTCACGCCCCTTCAAAAAGCCACACCCACTCCACCTAACTGCATAACGGCTTTGGAAGAAAGCCAGGTAGATGCCCTTATAGCCAGGCCGTAACCCCCCATAACCTGGTAGTGCCCCTTACAGGCAGGTAGATGCCCCCTGGTAGCAAGTAGATGCCCCCTCTGTAGCCAGTAGAGCCAAATTTGTAGCAGGTAGATGCCCCCTTTGTTAGCCAGGTAGATGCCCCTTTGTTAGCCGGGTAGATGCCCCCTTTGTTAGCCAGGTAGGTGCCCCCCTTTGTTAGCCAGGTAGGTGCCCCCTTTGTTGCCAGGTAGGTGCCCCCCTTTGTTTGCCAGGTAGATGCCCCCTTTGTTTGCCATGTAGTGCCCCTCTGTTGCCAGGTTGATGCCCCCATTGTTGCCAGGTAGTGCCCCCATCTGTTGCCAGGTAGTGCCCCCTCTGTTGCCAGGTAATACCTCCATTGTTGCCAGGTAGTGCCCCCTCTGTTGCCAGGTAGTGCCCCCTCTGTTGCCAGGTAGTGCCCCCTCTGTTGCCAGGTAGTGTCCCCTGTGTAGCCAGGTAGTGCCCCAATTGTAGCCAGGTAGTGCCCAATCTTGTGCCATGTAGTGCCCCCATTGTAGCCAGGTAGTTGCCCCCTCTGTTGCCAGGTAGTGCCCCCATTGTTGCCAGGTAGACCCCCCATTGTAGCCAGGTAGATGCCCCCATTGATTTCCAGGTAGATGCCCCCATTGTTTGCCAGGTAGTGCCCCTCTGTAGCCAGGTAGTGCACCCATTGTTGCAGGTAGTGCCCCCTCTGTTGCCAGGTAGTGCCCCCATTGTTTGCCAGGTAGTGCCCCCTCTGTTGCCAGGTAGTGCCCCCATTGTAGCCAGGTAGTGCCCTCTGTTGCAGGTAGTGCCCCCATTGTTGCCAGGTAGTGCCCCCATTGTTGCCAGGTAGTGCCCCCATTTTAGCCAGGTAGATGCCCCCTCTGTTTCCAGGTAGATGCCCCCATTGTTTGCCAGGTATGTGCCCCCCTATGTTGCCATGTAGTGCACCCATTGTTGCCAGGTAGTGCCCCCTCTGTTGCAGGTAGTGCCCCCATTTGTTGCCAGGTAGTGCCCCCATTTGTTGCCAGGTAGTGCCCCCTCTGTTGCCAGGTAGTGCCCCCCATTGTTGCCTAGGTAGTGCCCCCTCTGTTGCAAGGTCAGTGCCCCCCTGTTGCCAGGTAGTGCCCCCCATTGTTGCCGGTAGTGTCCCTGTGTTGCCAGGTATGCCCCCATTTTGCCAGGTATGTCCTTGTTGCCAGGTAGTCCCCCATCTGTTGCCACGGTAGTGCCCCTCTGTTGCCAGTAGTGTCCCTGTGTTGCCAGGTAGTGCCCTCATTGTAGCCAGGTAGTTCCCCCTCTGTTGCCAGGTAGTGCCCCCATTGTTGCCAGGTAGTGCCCCCATTGTTGCCAGGTAGTGCCCCCATTGTTGCCCGGTAGTGCCCTACTGTTGCCAGGTACATTGTAGCCAGGTACAGCTAATAAAAATAAAATAATAAAATCCACTCACCTCACCAGGCTCTTGCAGCACGGCCAGCTCCCGCCCGATCTCCTCAGCGGCGCAGGGGGACTGAGTGCAGCCGCGCGTCACTTCCCCTGTGCCGCTGACCTGTATGTAGAGCGCGCACAGGCGCCGGACATACAAGGGGAGAAGGGAGGAGGGAGCGATCCTCCTGCCTCCTCCCTGCACAGCGAGACTCCGGCGCGGAGAAGAGCGGCAGCTGCGGCCGCTTCACCCGCCTGTGAGAACGCACCGGCGGCGCCAGAGTAGCGCACCAGCCAACTCTGCCGGGATGGCGGGGGGGGGGACCCCAAATAGCGGGACCCCCCCGCCAAAAACGGGAGAGTTGGCAAGTATGATATATATATATATATTATTATATATATATATATATATATATTATATAATATATTGCAGAAGGGTGTACAAATATAATATACATATGTACTGCTGACCCACAGAGCTGATCAATACTGCAGACTGTGAGCTCTGTGGATCACACTGACCCACATTGCTGACAGTCTACACTACAGTTATACTGATCAGCCCTGTGGGTCAGATATATAATGCTGACCCTCAGATCTGATCAATATAACTGTACTCTGAATGTTAGCTCTGTGGGTCAGCACAGAGCTGACAAACAGACTGCAGTTGTTATATTGGCCCCCAGACATGTGCATAACAGTCAGGATGAAATCTACCCCACAGCCTTCCTGTAAATACCTAACATGTCCGCCGGCAGTTCTGCAGAGTTCAGCATGATGAGGAGGTGGAGACGGAGGGTGGTGAGGGAGGAGGAGACCAAGGGCCGACACCCGAGGCTTACTGCAGCCTTTCTCCTCCTCCAGCACTACAGGCAGATGCTACAGCCAGCAGCCTTACACTGACTGCTCTCCCGATTCCTGTGCAGAGCGCAGCATCACAGGGGGCCGAGGAGTCTCTGAGAATAGTAGTCGCCGTATTGTTTGTAAATAGATCCAACAATACGGCGCTACTTCACTGAGTGAAGGCAGGCCGGCTGAGGGGTGAAAGATTCAGGGCAGCAGGCATTTTATTCGGGGCACGAGCCCCAAATAAACCTGCCTAGCGACGCCCCTGGTTCCTGGAGCAGGCACAGGTCACGGCACACTAAGGAGACATCGCAGCAGGGGTCACTCAGCGAGGCCAGAGCTAACGGTGTCATCTAGCGGCTGTGTTTTGACCATCAAGCCAACGGTTCTTGAATGGTTGACTAGGTCATCCACTTCCTCCCAGATAACATCTGAAAACCCCAGCCAAGAGTCGGTGGGTTTGTCAGACACAACCCTTTAGTTGGCATGGCCCGGGAGCAGGTCAGGGGCCCTCACCTGTCCTCCACCCGCCTCTGTCCCGTTCGGTTCCCTTAGTCAGCGAACTACTATGTGCAGGTGCTCAATCTGGTTGTCAATTGGTTCCTCAAGTCTTCCACCCATCAGCAAGACATTCTAAAAATGGCCATGAAACTTTGCATGCACTTCAGCCATTCCTACACAGCCAAGCACACCCTCTTTAAGCTGAACAGAAGAGAAAAACTACGAACAGAGAAAAACAGAGAGAAAAAAAACAGAAAAACAGAGAAATCTATGAACAGAGAAAGGCCATTAATGATTTCTTGATGATCCAAGCGGACAGGAGGGGAGGCATCTAGAGATTAAGGCAGAGATGTATGGAGCGGTGAGGTTATGGAGAGCCTTGTAGGTCAAGGTTACTAACTTGAACTGGATTCTCTGAGCAATGGGTAGCCAGTGAAGGGATTGGCAGAGTAGTAACGAGAAGCGAGGTGAATCAAACGGGCAGCAGAGTTAACGATGGATTGGAGGGGAGTGAGGGTGCTAGATGGGAGGCCACTTAGAAGGATGTTGCAATAGTCTGGGCATGAGATATCGAGGGCATGTACAAGCATTTTTGTGCTTTCAAAGTGAAGGAATGAGTGGATTGAGTAGATGTTTTTTAGGTGGAGGTAAGGTGAGGTTTTGTACATGCGGTATGAAGAACAGATTGGAGTCAAAGGTTATCCCAAGGCAGTGGACTTGCGGAGCCGGTGAGAGAGTGCAGCCATTGACAGGGATAGAGAGATCTATCTGCGCCATCGTCCATCCTCTTGCAGGACTGACTGGGAGGGTTCCTCAGTGCTCACGTACCACTGCCTCGGCCACTGTAGGGGAGTAGGAGCAGTACCAGGTCAATCAGCAGCAACCTGAGTCTGGAGTTGATGATGAGCAGCTTTCTTCATCCACCTAGTGAGGAAGGTACTCACCAGCAGCAGCAGACCCTGAACCCTGGATCTTTCTGGCCACCTGCCTCAGCTGCTGCTGCTGCCACCTCCTCATTGTGTTACCTAACTGCTGCCACCTCAAAATTATGTAATTGTGCAACTCTCCGGCCTGATGCTGCTGCTGCTGTTTCTGCCGCCACCTCCACACTGTGTAACTGTGCCAGTCATGCTGCTGCCACCTCCACAATCTATTTGGGTTTGACACAGAGTTTCCCACTAGGGATGAGTGAGCCCTAAAAAATTCGAGTTCGGGCCGAAACTCAAATTTTGAGAAATTCGGGCCGAACGCCGAACCAAACCCCGAACCCCATTGAAGTCAATGGGAGATGATGTTCAGGTTAATTTTTATACCAACACAGGTGAGGAGAAGCCGCAATTACTTTCCATAAGAGTAAAATAGATACGTGGAACAACTTATTGAAGACAATTTGGCTTTAAGAGTCACAGAAAAAAATCACAGGCTAAAATCATTCATTCCTTTCAATGGCTAACTAAAAAGAGGTGGACTGCTTAGCTATACGAGGTGCAGCGCTAGCAACTGCTACAGGGTCCCTTTGACACATAAGAAGACATCGGTATTGAAAATGACACATGTTAATTGGCAGGAGCCCCCTATAACTTTTTTCACCAGAGCCCAAGAACATGTCATATATGTGGTGGCAGCAAGAACATCCCAAGGGGGAACATGGAGGTTCAGTTTTCAGGGCCGTAGTTGTAGGGGGTGCAGTGCTAGCCAGGGCTGTCGTCATCTATTAACCATTTCAGGACCCCATGCAGCTAAATCAAATGGGGCCCCTACCCATTACTAGTTCATATTTTTAACATATCACTGGGCCCCTGTTTGATTAAGGCCCCTGACAGGAGTACTGCGCTATTGGCATCGCTTGCACCCCTTTTACAGTTGTCTGGCCCCAAAACCAGCAAAAATTACCGTTTGGACACTCAGAATAAAATTTCATGATGCTACAATGCTGACAGTCGGGCAAAAGCAGGTTCCGAGTGCCGGAAGTGTGATCTAAGACCTCGAACCTTCCTCAGGAGACAGTCAAGACCTGGGTAGCACTTGAGAAATTTCTACTTGCACGAGAGCGCTTGCCCCTCCATATAAAATTTGAAAAAGCCTTATGTAGCACCATCACATCCTTATGCTTAAGCAACAATGGAATATTTTGCAAAGGATATTGGGACGTTATGCCATAACCTCGTAGGGAATGGGCTCAAGAAACTCAGGTTCCTTTCCATGAGTGTGGACAAAGTGAGCTTCTCTCGTTTCAGCTGGCTGACGCTTCAGTTCCACCCAGGTGCCCTTCTCCTTGGGTTTCTTTTTCTTCCTCTCATTTTCCTTGACACACTAGAGGAAGCTATCTCTGCTCTTGGACTGTGTTCCACATGGACGTTGATTCTTTTGGCACGGATTTAGCCTTTTATATGCTTGTTTACAATGATACCCACAGAATGCTATGTAACATTGTAGAACCTGCCAGTCTTACCATGATAGCATTTATGTGGCATGTCTTTTTGTATGGTGCCCATACCCTTAATGTACACAATGTTGCCATTCTTGTAGATGTGCATTTACTGTATTTTGACAAAGACACAACTCCATGTTTATGGAAGGGTCTGGAGAACATATACCGGGTTCAACACCTTTTGCCTCTTGTGTTCGTCATTTTCGCACCTTAATGATGGTGAGTCCAGCGGAAAGAGAGGGACCAGCTTCCTTTTCCTCCTCTGAGGGCATCAGCAATTGGGCGTCACAGCAGACAAAAACATCCTCTTTGGCCTCTTGATCTTTTGAAATGCTTTTTGACCCCAACCACATTATGTCATCAAAGAGCTCTTCAGAATATTGATTATCTAGTACGGTCTGTTTATTGGGTGACATTTGGCCTGTGTTTGCTTCAGTTTGGACTGATGATGATGATATTTTTGACCATGACTGAGAGGAAGAGGAGGTAAAATCACTGGATGCAGGGTGTGTTAACCACTGAATACAGATTGGCGCCGCTCTTCAGAAATGAGACGCACAGGAAACTGACCAAACGGTGACAGGCCTGAAGGTCCTGCGACTGACGATGTGCTTGCTTGTGTGTTGTCCGAAACACTGGAAAGAGGGTCATGTCTCTTACCTCTAGCTCCACGTCCTACACCCCTCCTTGCTCGCTTACCACCTCTACTTTGCTTCATGTTCAAAAACATAAATATTAAAAAGGTTCACGGTCTCTTACTGAAGAATTGTACTCCGAAGACAGCAAATCACAAGTGTTCTTAAATCCCTATAATTTCCAACTGGCAAATAGGATTAGAAATAGAATTTTTTCTATGGAATATCTGTAAACTGGGGTCTTATGGAAGTACCGTGACAGCAAGACAGCACATCAAAAGTGTTCTTAAATACCTATACTTTGCAACTGAAAATTTGGAAAGAAAAATAATTTTTTCTATGGAATATCTGTGAAATGTGGTCTTATGGAAGAACCCTGACAGCAAATCAACAGTCTTCTCAAATGCCTTTACTTTGCAACTGGCAAAAAGGAGTAGAAATAGATTTTTTTCTATGGAATATCTGTTAATGCTGTCTTATGGAAGAACCCTACAAAACGTAATAAGGCTGTGCACATCTAAAATATACTTTGAAAAACGCAAGCATAGGTGCACACTGAAAGGCAATAGCATACATCTAATACAAATAACAGTGGCACACTAAAAACTAAATGAGACATAAAAGTATATAGGAATATTGGAAATGCATTACTGCTAAGGAAACTATGAACACCTGGGACTCTTAGTTTACAGTTTTAGATCAAAGATTATATTAAGCTCACCTCCCAAAACGTCAAGGGGATCCCAGAGCAGGTGAGTCCCTACACTGAACATGCTACCTCACTAGGAGTCAATTCAGACTGCAACTTCACAGGGAGTGATAGGAACTTGCAATTAATACAATCTTTGATCAAAAAACTGTAAACTAAGAGTCCCAGGTTTTCATATTTTCCTTAGCAGTAATGCATTTCCAATATTCCTATATACTTTTATGTCTCATTTAGTTTTTAGTGTGCCACTGTTATTTGTATTAGATGTATGCTATTGCCTTTCAGTGTGCACCTATGCTTGCGTTTTTCAAAATATATTTTAGATGTGCACAGCCTAATTACGTTTTGGAGTCTATTTGAGAAATGGCAATCTCATTGGCTTGCTGCACTCAGCTGCCCTTTTTAACCAGTGCAGGATAACCCAATTGCAAGTTCCTATCACTCCTGTGAAGTTGCAGTCTGAATTGACTCCTAGTGAGGTAGCATGTTCAGTGTAGGACTCACTGCTCTGGGATCCCCTTGACGTTTTGGAGGTGAGCTTAATACAATCTTTGATCAAAAACTGTAAACTAGAGTCCCAGGTTTCATATTTTCCTTAGCAGTAATGCATTTCCAATATTCCTTATATACTTTATGTCTCATTTAGTTTTAGTGTGCCACTGTTATTTGTATTAGAGTATGCTATTGCCTTTCAGTGTGCACCTTGCTTGCGTTTTTCAAAGTATATTTTAGATGTGCACAGCCTTATTACGTTTTGTAGTCTATTTGAGAAAGGGCAATCTCATTGGCTTGCTGCACTCAGCTGCCTCTTTTTAACAGTGCAGGATAACCCAATTGCAAGTTCCTATCACTCCTGTGAAGTTGCAGTCTGATTGCTCCTAGTGAGGTGCATGTTCAGTGTAGGGACTCACCTGCTCTGGGATCCCCTTGAGTTTTGGGAGGTGAGTTTAAAATACAATCTTTGATCAAAAACTGTAAACTAAGAGTCCCAGGTTTTCATATATTGCTCTGCACTGATTGGCTGACTACCAAAACTGAAGGAAGCAGCTGAAAATGTTGCCCAACGCATGTCGCTAACTTGAATTTTACGGAACTTGTGGCAAAAAATTTGGTTCGGCTCGGGTTCCGAAAATACGCAGAATTCGACTCAAAATAACCTTTCCGAGCGGTTCGCTCAACCGAATAAGTGAAAAAATTAACTGTTTGCCACAGACAGCAATTTCCCAACAGACGGAACTGGATGGAATTCCGAATTGTTTAGAGCAGAAATACACACACTGGGTTTGACACAGAGTTCCCCACAATAAGTGAAAAAAATTAACTCTTTGCCACAGATTGCAATTTCCCAAAATAAAAAACACTGGTTCGGGAACAGGTGATTTTATGATACACACCTGTGTATTTGAAAGGTATTTAACCCCAGTAACTCTAAAATCTGAAGTATTTTGCACAGAATGCAATCTAGTGCTGCTACAGAGAGATGCTTGTGCATACGAGCCACAGTGACAAGTGGCAGAATGTAAAATGGCTGCCCTATTTATAGGGCTGTCACAATACAGAGGCTGGCTGGCTGCTGATTGGCTGCATGTCTGCGCATGTCATTGAGGGTGTTCCTTTCTTCCTCCCATAGTTCTTTGCCCCATGTCACGCCATTTTAGATTCATTACCACAAATCGCCATGAACTTCGGCTTCATTCAGAATTGAATTTTTCTTGAAATTCTAAATGAATTCCACTTCATTAGAATCGATTCGCTCATCTCTAATATTTACGTAGATGGAAAAAAAAAAAAAGTTATGGCTGTTAGAAAATGGGGAGAAAAAATGAAGAGCCATATTATTTTGACCATATGGCGGTATGGGGTTAATCCTAGTTACATGCTCTTGAGAAAAAATGCCCAATATGTCAAATAATTTTGCTGTACAATTATTACAGACCAGAATGACTTCAGAATCCATAATAACTACATATTTCACAATCAAAATATTTCAGATGCCAGACTAGACCCTAAAATAAACACAGACTCTAAATTAGAGCCTAAAATACAGTCCCAGATCCAGGAAACTGGTAATTTTTTTTTTTTAACTATACGCCCCACCCCTTTACAGAGACCATGAGCCTTTATTTCACCCTAACCATAATGAGCTTGAATCACAAAAAGTTAGAAAAGTTGTCCAGCAGTTTAAAAATTTGTGGTAGCAGCATGTGTATAAAGCACAATTCTCACCTGTTACATCCCCAACCCCTCCCGCTATATATATTGCAGCAGTGACTACATGATGTGCTTGCAAGCATGAGTATTGCCATATACATGGGACTCATGGAGAAAGACTGAATCTTTGGTGCTTAAGTGGACGGGAATTGATCAGGTGGCAGAACAGAATGCTGCCGTTTTTCAACAACTTAGATGCAGCATTTACTATGACACCAAAGTGGATAAATGTCTGGAACAGGAGTTAGTCATGTGAAAAAGTTTTGGCACCCCTATTAATCTAAATCATTTTTAGTTCTAAATATTTGGGTGTTTGCAACAGCCATTTCAATTTGATATATCTAATAACTAATATTGCACATTTTGTGTTAGTACAATAAACCTCATTTCATTCCGGAAATATTACTGTGTCCATCAGTTATTAGATATATCAAATTGAAATGGCTGTTGCAAACACCCAAATATTTAGAACTAAAAATGATTAAGATTAATAGGGGTGCCCAAACTTTTTCATATGACTGTATTTCTGATCTCAGCCAGTAGAGGCCAGTGCTGGCTGTTTTTAACCTCTTACTGGCCGTCCACCGTCTTTTGATGGCGATCATTGCAGGTAGTTTTTCTTCAGTGATGTCAAAAGACGTCACTGCAGAAAGATTGGTTTTGCGGCTACCAGTGCTACAGCTATGCTAGGAACAAAGCTGTACTTAACAGTTTTGTTCCTAAAGCAGTCTCTGTAAGTGTCGGGAAAAAAGGAGGGAAAAACC
>JAODAL010075786.1:0-13859 GCA_025379985.1 Phyllomedusa bahiana | reverse complement strand
GTTTTTAAAATAAAAGGTATTTTTGTCACCTAACAATTCACCTGTGGGTGACATACACAATTGCTGTATTGAAATTTAACTGCAAGTTGGCTCTATAAACAAATCTGGACTGGGCAAAAGTGCAAAAAACACGTATCTGAAATGTAAACGGATAATAAAAGGTATTTTTGCCACCTATCAACCTGTGTTGAATACACAATTGCTGTATTGAAATTTAACTGCAAGGTGGATCTATCAACAGATCTGGACTGGGCAAAAGTGCAAAAAACACGTATCTGAAATGTATACGGATAATAAAAAGGTATTTTTGGCACCAAATCAATTCACCTGTGGTGACTACACAATTGCTGTATTGAAATTTAACTGCAAGGTGGCTCTAATCAACAAATCTGGACTGGCAAAAGTGCAAAAAACATGTATCTAAAATTTGTATACGGATAATAAAAAGGTATTTTTGGCACCTATCAATTCACCTGTTGGTGACTACACAATTGCTGGATTCAAATTTAACTGCAAGGTGGCTTTATCAAAAAAATCTGGACTAAAGCAAAAGGGGCAAAAAACACGTATCTGAAATGTATACGGATAATAAAAGGTATTTTTGGCACCTATCAATTCACCTGTGGTGACTACACAATTGCTGGATTCAAATATAACTCAAAGGGCCCTCATCAACAAATCTGGACAGGGCAAAAGGGGCAAAAAATACGTACCCTGAAATGTATACGGATAATAAAACGAAATTTTTGGCACCTATCAATTCACCTGTGTTGTGACTACACAATTGCTGGATTCAAATTTAACTGCAAGGCGGCTCTATCAACAAATCTGACGGGGCAAAAAGTGAAAAAAAAACACGTATCTGAAATGTATATTGGATAATAAAAGGTATTTTTTGGCACCTATCAATTCACCGTGGTGACTACACAATTGCTGGATTCAAATTTAACGCAAGGGTGGCTCTATCAACAAATCTGGACTGAACAAAAATGCAAAAAACATGTATCTGAAATGTATATGGATAAAAAAAGGTATTTTTGGCACCTCTCAATTCACCTGGGGTGCCTCCACAAGTGATGGATTCAAATTTAACTGCAAGGTGGCTCTATAAACAAAATCTGGATGGGCAAAAGTGCAAAAAACACGTATCTGAATTGTATACAGATAAAAAAAGGGTATTTTTGGACCTATAAACCTGTGGTGACTACAAAAATTGCTGGATTCAATTTATCTGCAAGGTACCTCTTTCAACAAAGCTAAACTGGGCAAAATTGAAAAAGAACACCTATCTGAAATGTATACTGATAATCAAAGTGGAGTTTTTGCACCTAACAAATAGACCCTGCAGTATTAGAAAATATCTGTATCCTTTAAAATAAGTTCAGGTGCCCAATATCCAAGTAATATTTTAACAGTAAACTGTTAATAATTAGTGTTGAGCGATTACGTTGGCTAACAATAGTCAATAGTCGGCCACCATCGATAAGGTTTTTCGATAGTGAGCAGTCGATTATGAGCGATGACCATTAAAGTCTATGGGAAAGCAAACAACACCTTCATTCTTACACCAAACAGGGCTGGGAGAAGCGAATTAACATCCACAACAGTCAAAGGATACGTTTCTACATCTTAGGCAACACACCCTTAGGTTATAAAAACCACAGAAAAAAAAAAACACACACCATTCCTATCCCTGTCTTGTACCACCCGCCTGCCTAAACTGCATCACCATCAAATTAAATGCCAGAAGGCCCGATGATTTGAAAACCCTATCTTACTTGAACTGGACATTGAATATCCTGTCCCGGAAGGCAGCATGAGCCCCAAACCTGCATGACCCCCAATTTAAAAAGTGCCGAAAAGGACAGGCTTTCAACCACCTTTTATTGAATGAATTGACTAACCTGTCCCGGCCCCCAGCCTGAAAAAAGGGCCGGAGTTAACCCGTGGGTGCGGTGAGAGCCCAGGGCTGGCGTCCGTCATCTATTAACACGCAGGTTAAATGCCCTGATGACGCAGCAAGAAAACTGTGTGCTGGGAAACAGAAGTGGGGGAACGGAAGTGTGAGAACTCCAGCCTTCCTCAGTACACAGTCAATACCTGGGTAGCGCCTTGCCCCCCGTATGAGTGTGGACCAATTGAGCTTCACTTAGAAATACTGGTGGTTAATGCTTCTGTTCCACCCAGGTGCCCTTTATCTTGGCATTCTTTTTCTCATTTTACTCAAAGTCTGGAGGAAATGGGTCTCTGTACTTTGTTCTCTGTCCGTGCTCCAAATCCATGTCCTCTGAATAACCTAAATCTGGTAAAGTTTTCCTGTACCCCCCTTGTACAACTCAGGGGAAATTTTTTTTTAACAGCTATTTTTACATGAAAATTTTTTGTATTTTTAATTCTAAAAAACACTTTTGTAAAATCGGAGGGAATCCCACCCTGTCTTTGTTTCTTTTTTTTAATTGTTTTTAAAGGGGTTGCCTAAATTTAAAAGGGTTTGATACCCCTATGTTAAAGTTTTTGCAAAAAATAATTTTGAAATATTTTTGTCCTTTAAAACAGTTTCCTACCTATTCCTGTTTCTGCAGCACCATCACCCTTGAGCCACTCTTACCATTGTGAAGAAAAAATTGTCTGTTAAAAACCCAAATTTTTTTAAAGAATGGGAAACCGTAGTATAGTTTTGCATGTCAAGCAAAATGCCTAAAAAAAATTCAAACCATGACCCCGGGGCCATTTTGGAAAAATTGTGAAGAAAAAAAGTTTTGTTAGAAAAAACCCTTTTTTTTAGAAAAAGCCCCTTTAGAAAGGGCTGCAGTCACAGCAAAATCCCCCCCAAAAAATTCAAAACATGCCCCATGAGCCACTTTTAAACCCAATTGTGAAAAAAAAATTGTCTATTAGAAACAACATTTTTTAAAAATAAAAAACCTGTGGGGTTTTTGTGCTTTTTCAAAGCAGAAAGCCCAAAAAAATTATAAAATTTAAACTTTCAGGACACTTTTAAAAAATTGTTAAGGAAAAAATCCCAAACTTAGAACCCCACATTTCTGTTCCAAAGGACCTTTGAAATTGTGAAAATTACAGCAACAGGGCCCCCAAAAAAATTATAAATTAAATTTTCTCAGCCACGTTAAAAATTGTGAGGCAACTGCCCCAAAAAAAACCATTGAAAATTTTAAAAATTCCAAAGATGGGGGGTTGGGGTAAAGGGGAATAGGGTTTTTGTCATAAAACCCCTTGGGGGTCTTTTGGGTCTCCTCACAGAAAAAACCAGAAAAAAATAAAAATTTTGGGGAAAATTGAGAATAAAATTGCAGTAAGAAATGTTCTTTTTAAAAAAAAATTTTTCAAGAGGACCATTTCTGTTTGGAAAAGGAAGTGAAGTAGACCAGCAACTAATGGGTGACCTCGGCAATTGGGGCCCCCCCCCCCCCCCCCCCCCAAAAATCATGGGAGATCCATGCCTGATTCATCTTGAAAAAGTCAAACGTTCCACTTTTATTTTGGGGAAAAGGGGGCCGGATGCGTTTGTCTTTTTAATGACTCCCCCGGCCTGTGCTAAAAGGTCCGTAGATATGACGCGGGGTGCTGGGGAAAGGACAACACCTCTATGGCGTGGCGAGCCAGCTCGGGCCATTCGTCCATTTTTGGTTTACCCCAGAAGCCCTATTGGGTCCGGAACACATACAAAAAAGGGGGTTTGTTAGACGCAAGATACCCCTCCCCGACCTTGATCTTAACGGGTCTTTGGGTTTTTGTATCGGGGGCCCCGGCTTTTGCATTGCGTTGGTAAAGGGGGTTTAAATAAATTTTTGGGCCAGAGGCCACCCATTGGGCTTTTTGGGTTCCTCCCCCTTTTCCCCTGCCTGCTCCGGGCTGCTGGTACGGTTTTACTTGGCACCTACGGCTGCCCACGTCGTTTGGGTTTTTCCACCGTGACAAAATTTGAAGAACGTAAAAGGCAGACAAAACCCACATGTCTCCATTTTGATCAACCCAACCAAAGGGTCTCCATTTCCTGCATTTTACCCCTCTATTTGGGTGGGGGGAAAGGGAAAAATGCTGATTTTGTTTTTTTAACCCGGGACCCAAAAGGAGGGTGGGCCCCCCAAGTAACTGTTTTTTTTTTTTGGGAATGGCCTTAATGGGGAGGATCAGGGTTGGGGGGAAATTGGGAGAACCCAAGCACCCCATGTGAGAAAATGGAGCCTTGATTTCCCAAGCCTCGGGGAAAACACTGGGGGCACTAGCAAAGCTAAATTTTCCCTTTTTTCTGCCTCAAATTCACCCCAAAACCCTTTTTCCAAGGCGGGGACGTGGGGTGTCTAGGAATCCCTCCTCCTCCTTCTCCCTCCGCTTCCCCCGGCCCCCTTAAACACAGCCCTGACTTGCCTCAGTTTGAGGGCACCCTGAAAGCGGGTTCCGTTTGGGCACAAATTGGGGGGGGGGGGGACCCAAAACCACGCCAAATGAAGACCGATAAAAATTGAGAAATGTCTGGGCCTTTGTGGTTTTAAAGGAGGAGAAAGGCCCCGTGTCTGCACTTTGTCTGTTCCTCCTCCGTCAGCTGGCGGGCCCTGTTTTTTTCAGAGGCCCAACCCAACTTTCTTTCCCAGAACTAAGATCACCAAAAAGGGTTCGGGCGGGAAAAAGGGAATCGTCCGAAAGGAAACCTTTTTTGGTGGCTTCTTAAAAACTGGCAAATGGATGGGAAAGAGCTTTTCCACCGGGCCTCCATTTCCGGGGTGGCTAAAAACACCCCGGGGTTTCGCACCGTTTGCTTGTCGGGCCCATTTTTGTCACTTCGAACTGGTAATTGGCCCTTTTGCGCGCCCCCACAATGGCTGGAGCATGTGGAGGGGGGAAAATTCCGGGTTTTTGAAAACGTCAACAATAAACCCGGTTGCGGGGGGGCCGGGCTGAGGGGTTTTTTTTTTTTTGGGCCCCAACGCACCCAGGCGGGACAAGCAGGGGTTGCAAAAGGGGGGAAGTCAAACTCAGCCCTCGACCCTTCTTAGCAGGCAGCCCCACCCCCGGGTAGCTCTTTAAAAATTTCTGGTGACAAGGTTCATGAATGGGGCCAGGCAAGGGATGGCTCCACCCCTTCCTATTTTTAAAAGGGGGGACCAGCAAAATTTTGGCCGTTATCGCACACCACCTTGCCTGGCACAAGGTTCTTGTCCCCCCGGGCCAGCGCTGGGGTTTCCGTTTCTTAACCCGGGAAACAGCTCCTAAACCGTGTGTGGAAACCGGTCCCCAAAAAGGGCAGATTAATTTCAAAAAGGGCCTGGTGTCTCTGGGCACTTTTAAATGCCCCCAGAGGACCTTGGGGGAAAAAAGCCTGAAAACCAAACCCTGCGGTTTTAAAGGGAGTGTGCCCCGAGCCTGGGCCATTTTTCCCCCCCAGGGGCATCCACCCAGCTAAACCCAGTGACTGTAAAAGGGAGATATAGCGGCCTTGGCCGTGTTTTCTAGCCCATGTGTCGGGTGGTGAAAAATGGATTTTTCCGTACACAGAAAGGGAAAAAGGCGGCTTGAAATTTTAGAGGGGACACGGGAGGGCCCAAGGGCCCGGGCCCGGTTTTTTTCTGGCAAAGAAATGCCTGCTCGGAAAACTGGGTATTTGGGGGAGGCGAGGGCCATAAATGTGGGGGAAACCCAATTGTGCCAACCACCGAGGGAAAAAGGCAAAAATTTCCCAAAAGGGCCAAAAAAGCCGGGGAAATCCCGACATTCGGGTTTTTGGGCCCTTTGGGGAGGGTTTGGGGTTAAAAATTTGTTTTTTGGGTTTCCCAAACCGGGAAGACAAAAGGTTTTGGCGCAGGGGGCCCTGGGCCGGAATCATACCAGCAACTTTTTGCGACCCGCCCCCTCCCTTTTTGTGGGGGGGGACCCCGTATTGACACTCCCACATCGTTTTTCCCTCCGGGGCCCACTGATGAAGCGCTCGCAACAAATTATTTTGGAAAGGACCCGGGGAGGGTTTTCCAAAAATTTTCGTAAACCCATCATAAAATAAAATAAAACACGGTTTGATTTGGGCCCCGCCCTTTGACTTTCTCATCCAAAGGGGGGGCGGGCTACAACAAAGGTAACTGCAAGGCTTTTTGGCAAACCCCCGGGTTTTTTTGGGAATTGACCGGCTTCCTAAACCTCCTCGATGGAATCAGTAACGGGGTGTCAGAGCAGAAGAAAATCACCCCTTCTTGATCTTTTAACATCCCTTTCGGGACCCCAACCTCTTTTTGTCATCAAAGAGGGCCTTCAGAAAAAGGGATTATAACCAAAGTGGTGGGAAAGGGGGGTTGACTTTTGAGCTGCTTCATGGTTGGACGGATGAGTTGATGTAAAATGACGAATTTGGGGCCCGGTAAATTGGGGGGAAACGAGGGAGGAAAAGACTCCCAAAGATGGGGGGGTTTTGAATTAACCATGAAGGACAGAGGGGCCCCGACGATGTGCTTTTATTTAAAGATTAACAGGGCCCCCTTGAAAAGTGATGACAGGCCTGACCCCCTTGCAACTGACGTTTCCGCTGGCATGCTTTTTTGTGGGGCCAGCACGGGAAGGGAAAAAAGAAAACCTTTTTCTCGACCTTCCTCCAGGGGTGCAACCCCCTCTTTGCCGGCTTTCCAAACCTGCATTTCGCTCCTTTGTTCGGGAAAATAAAAAAAATTTGAAAAAGGGAGGGGGAAATATTTTTGGAAAGTCTCTATTAAAAAAGGGGCCCAAATCCCCAGTTTAATTTTTCAAACCCCAAAACAAAAAAAAATTGCGGGGAATTAAAAAGGGTAACGAAAAGGTGTTATAAACCAAATCGGGAAACTGGCAAAAAAAAAAAAAAAACACGTATCTGTTATGTTTTCTTTATAATAAACGGTTTTTTTGGGGCACCTTTCAATTCCCCTGTGGGGGACTATAGAATTGCTTTTTTTAAGATTTAGGGGAAATTGCTGCTAAATAAACAAAGCTGGGGTTGCGAAAAAAAGCCCAAAAAACACGTTTCTTTTTTGGGTTTTTAAAAAACCACGAAAATTTTTTGCCCCTTTAAATTTTCCCCCTGTGGGGGGAAACTTTTAGTTTGGGCTGTTTTAAAAATTTACGGGGGATGCTGCATCAATGAAACAAAGCGGGATGGGGCCAAAAGTCAAAAAAACGTATTGTTTTTTTTTCGTATGATACACTGTTTTTTTGGGCAAAAAAAAAAACCTGGGGCTTGACTAAAAAGATTGCGGAAATTGTAATTTTAAAAACTGAAATTTTGGATAAAACCCAAACACAGGTGGAATGGGTAAAATTGGAAAAAAAAACCCAAACCTATCGAAAGGGTTTACTGATAAAAAAGTGGATTTTTTGCACCTAAACAAAGAAAACCTGCAGTTACAAAGAAATAAAGGTGAACCCAAATTAAAAGGGGACAGGCCCCCCCCAAATTTACCCAGGAAATATTTAAATTAAGCAAATTTTAAAAAAATAAAAAGATATTGCGTGCAATGTCTACACTGTTTTTGGGTGAAATTTTGTTTGTATAAGGGTTTGTACCGTTTTAAAACCCATAAAAAGGGAAGTAGAAGAGTGAAAAAAACCCAGGGCGAAAACCTTTTAGAGGTAACTGGTAATTTGGGGGGTGAGTTTTTCGAGAGAACTGGGCTCCCTTTTTTCCAAACATGCAGGGATTTTACCAGTGAACTTTATCCATTTGTTCTTTATAAAATGGGGAGCTTGGTCTGTGTTGGCCAGGGGGCCCCCCCAAACCTTTTTCCCCCCGTGATTTTACGGGCGGTAGAATGCTCCCTTTAAAATTCTTTTGCTAACTACAAAAAAATTTTCAAAATCTCTAAATCTAAAAAAATTTTGGAAGGTCACAGCAAAAAGAAAGAGGTTTCCCGTGCAAAAAAAAAGACAAAATTTCGCTAAACTTTTTGGGGCCACGGGCCAGACCCGGAAACGCCTTTTCCTATAAAAGAAGTGAGAGGGGGGACTTTAAAGGGTGAAACGGAAACTTTTTGGTTCTATGTAAAGGGCCAAGAGGTAATTGTTTTTTTCGGGCCAATCGAAACCCAGGAACAACCCCAGGCCCCTGCCCTTTCGCAACACATTTCACCCTGCTCTCTTCTGTAATCTGATTTGCGGGCCACCAAAATTACGGGAAAGCCCCAAAAAATGGCGCATTTTAAAAATAGAGGGGAATGGAAACGATTTTAAAACCTTTAAATTTAAATCGCTTGATCTGAAATTTTTGATCCCCCAAAAAAACCTTCCCTTTATTTCAACTTTGTCGAAAAAATTTTTCGCTCAACACTGTTTTTTAATAAAAAAAAGCTATTGAAATTGAAATTTGGTCTCCCAAACAATATCCAGTATTCTTTAAAGGCTTTTTTTCCTGTGTTCCCCCGGGGGGCCCCCCAAACCGCTCCCCCCCGGACTTTTACAGCGGTAATGCCCCTTTTAAAAAATTCTCTGCCAAACAACCTAAAACTGCGATCTCTGACAAAAACCGGATTTCAAAGGGATCACAGTTTAAAAGTGAGCTGTCTCTGTGAACAAATAAATAATTTCGCTGGCGGGTTTGCAAGGGGCAGAGGCCAGTCCTATTTTTTTGGGAATACTGAACCACTGATCTAAAACAGGAAAAGGGGTGTTCTATGAAAAAAACAAAAAAATCTCAGTGTTTTTTCCCCAGCCAATCGAAAACCCTTTAACAAAATCCCAAGCCCTTTGACGTGCAAAACCACATCTCACCCTGCTCTTTTTCTTTTAAGCTGTTTTTTGGCCCCAAAATGCCCGGGAAAAGCGGAAAAAATGGGGGCAATTTTTAATTGGTTTAAATGCACAATTTTAACCTAAATTATTGCGGGAATCTAAAAAACCCAAATCAACGTAAAAAACCGGCCGATTTAATTTTGGGTCGAAAAATAACCCGCTCAACACTTTTTAAAGGGACATCAAAATGAGTGCTTCCCAGTGTTACTTGTTTGCTGTTATGTTCACTACGAAAAAATCTGGGGTTCCCAGTATTTTTTTCCCTGCCCATCTTTACCCACTAGCACCAAATTGGGTTCTTTTCCCCTTGTCGGGAACCTAAAGGTTTACCAAAATTTGGCGGGACCTTTGTGGCAAATGAAAGGGCCAAAAACTTTAAGAAAACCTACCCGGCACTTGTGAATTGCACCCAGGGAAAAGGGATAAATGGTTGGTGGCGGGAAAATTAATACTTCCCCCTTTGTATCTCAGGGCCCCTCTTATTTTAGGGGTTTAAAATTGCCGGGAAATTGGAGTTCCCTCTGTTTCCTGGCAGCGCAGCAGGTGCTCAAAGTAAAATTTTCAGCCAGCTTCTTTTTGTTTAACCCCCATGAATACGCGTCTGTTTGGGGACCCATAAATGAATCCCATTTTAAAAAATGGAAAATTTTAAAAAGGGTTGTCCAAAATTCCCTTTTGGGGGGACGCCCAATTTTTTTTTAAACCCAAAAAAACCCTGTCTTCTTTTAATCCTTAAAGGGGAAACCCTAAACTAAAAAATTTTGCTTTCAACAGGGTTGGCGGGTAAATGAAGACTTTTTCCCCAAATAAAATGGCTTGTTTTTTTTTTCTTTTTTGGGAAAAAGATAAAAGTAAATTTTCCCTTCCCTGAGTACACTCAATTTTTCCCCTTTTTATAAATCTGCTGTCCCCCTGATCTACTGTGTTTTTTCTAATCTGAAGAAAGGGTTAAAGGGGTAAATTACCAAAGGTCACCCCGGGAATTTGGCCATCAACTTGAGAGCTTGACGGGTTTATCTAAATTTTAAAAAAAAGAAAAATTTAATTACTAGGTTTTTTAATTTTTAGCCCCAAAGCTTCTCGGGGTTTAAAAGGGGCAAGAATTTTTTTTAAAATTTTAAGGAAATTTAGCAGACTTTGAATCCCGGGTTTAATACAAATTTTCCCCACACCCTGCCCGGGGAAAGAACAGGATTTTTAGGGAATAAAAGGCCCTTGTCTGTAAAAAACAGTGGGGGGGTGGGCCAACCCCTTTAGGGGGGGTTTTCTCACCAAAAAATATTATTTTTCCATCATAAAAGGAAAACCTTTAAAAAAGAAGATTTAAAACATTGACCCCAATTGATGTTATTTTAGTAAGGGAGATAAGATATATTTAGGGTGTTTTTTGTGAGGTTTCAAAAGGGTTTCCCTTTTTTCCCAAACCAAAAATTGGATCTGGGGGGGTTTCGGGGCCCTACTTATTTAACTTTTTTGGGTTGTTTTTAAATGAAGTAAAAGGGCAGAAAAAAAACCATGGAGGGGGCAGGGGGGGGGCAGTCGCTCCTGCCCAGCCAATCAATCTCTTAACTAAAGGGGGGTTTGCCAAACAAAAAACATCATCATGGGTTTCCCAACATGGGGGGGGGGTTGGCCCCCCGGCGGGGGGGGGTTGTTTTGGGATTTTTCTGGGGGGGCATGCCCTTTAAAAGGTTGGTTTTCTGTTTTGGAAAATTTGGAAAAGAGGCAGGGCCCCGGGGTTTTTGATTTTTAAACGGGTTTTTTTGGACGGGGACCCACTGTTTTAGCTATCCCTTGGGGAGCAAACATTGGATGCGGGGCATACAATTGCTGTGCCTTTCCAGTGATTGCAGTCTCTACTAGTTTTCTTTCCCCAAGTTGACTATTCTCTTGCTGATTTTCATCTTTCCTTTGTCCTTTAACCGGGAAAAACCCCCCCGGGTTGGGGTTTTGGTCTGTTCCCCAAGCCCCCAGGGGACATAACCTGTTTTACATCTATATGTATATTTTTATTTTAAACAAAAATTTAGTCACATTATTATGCCCCACCCCCCAAAAAATTTGTTTATTGGCAGAGCGAAATTTTGATAAAAAAAGGGAAGTCAAAATGGGGTGAGCTGGGTTTGGTTGGGAATATAAGGTGCATGAAAGCGTCTGTAAAACATACCCTTTTTGCTGCAAACGAGTAAAAAGGGGGAGTTTTGATCACCCATTGAAAAAAGGGTTCATGTTAAGGGGAAACTTTTGGGCCCAAATTGTGGCGTATTCCCTGACATTGGCTGGGGGTAAAAGGGTTTTTTTTGAAAAGTGGAAAAATTTAAACACCTTTTGCAAAAAAAGGGGGAATGTGGAAAAAACTGGGGGAGCCCCATGTCCAGTGATTTTTAAAAGGCAAAACATTACATACAGTTTCCCAAAAAGTGGCGGATTTAAAGTGGACCCAGCTCCCCACAAAAAATTTGAACCGGGAAAAGTTTACCGGGGAATTTTTTAATAAAAACAATATTTTCAGTTATCCTTCTGCGTTTTGGGGGGCCCCTGAAGCAAACAGAGGGGCACTGCACCTCTGTTCCCAAAAGTTTTTAATTGACAGAAAATGCTTCAATTTTCACGTCAGTACCAGAATTGAACCTTAGCTGATTTATAAAGAGTTGCCTTCTATAATAAGTCATGTTTATTGCTTCATTTAACAGATGGACATTAGTGTGTCAGGCAAGAAACATCAAAGTACAAAACAACCTCCCAAACCATTTTTTGGGAAGAATTAAAATTTGCGGGGGAGTAGCGTTATGGTCTGGGGAATATTTTTGTGGAATTCTCTTTTTCCCCACTAAACCCCATCCAAACAAAATTTGGCCTGCTTATGTTGGGCGGGCTCCCCTCTCTGAAATTTTTATGAAAATTGGGGGCCTCCCCTTTTTGCCCAGATTTTCAAGACCGGGCCCTGGACTCTGCTCTGGTGAAGCCCCTCCTCTGGAAAGGAAAAGGGAGTGGGGGCCACCTTTTACTGGGGCGGGCCTTGGGGAGTGGAAAAGTTTGGGTGGGAAAAACTCAAACTGATCCTATGGGTTTGTAGCCCACTCTTGCACAGAGCGTTTCCCTTCCCCCTTTTTTGACCTGGAGGAATTCTATTACAATTCAGCAGCTCAACAAGGGGGTTAAGTGTTTGAAGATGGTTATGTGCTCCCCCTCTTAATGTCCTTACCTCCCCCACTTCATGTTCCCCCTTTCCCACTTCATGTCCTCCCCTACCTTCCATCAAAAAGTGTTTTGCAGGACCCTTTTCTACAAATAGTAACTTTTTTATTTTTCCATTTATAGACCTGAGCAAGGGCTTGTTATTTAGTTGGCTGAAGCATAGTTTTAATTGGTACCATTGTGGGATGTATGCAATTTGGCCATTGGATTTTTTTTTTTAATGGTGTTTACCATGCGGGATAAATGATGTTTTAATAGATTAGACCTTTATGGATGCCAGTCATGTATAACTTTTTTTATTATTTTATTTATAAATTGGCAGAGCAGGTAGTGATGTGAACTTTTAGTATTTTTTTTTATTTTCAAACCTTTTTTTTGCTTGTACTTGTAGTCCCCCAGGGTGCTTGACCACCATCGCTTGTACACTGTTCTGCAGTATAAATATATTGCAAAGAAAATTACTAATATTACTCTCCTATTACCTGCCTTAGGCAGAGTGGACTAGAAGTTGCAATAAGGCAGCCATGGAAGCTTTTATTATGATTATATCCAATTGCCCCTCCACCATTTCTCTCCACGCAATCGTGACCTAGAGGGTTGATTGGGGACCAGAACAGTGTGCAGTACCGTTGCTCAATCCTATAGATGCTACTGCCATGTTTGTTGTGGCATATGAAGGGTTTAAAGAACAGGATCAGAGTTATCACCATACTGGCCACTAGCAGCAGGTCCCATCTGTTTATCATCCATCAGGAAGGGAGAACAAGGAGAGTGGGAACATCAATGTCTCAGTTGGTTCATTTCCAGTCAGAAGAGTGGACAAATTTACTTATTTGTTTTGTATTCTGGCTGTGAGCGTGATTTTTTAGTTTCTTGTATAGTCTAGAGGTGACAATACTCTGTAGACCACCTATGTAGAACCAGTAGATGACCCCTATGCAGTATGGCCACTCTATGGTGCTATGATTAGTTAAATTGCTGGTTGTAAAGTAGACGCATACACTTGACTTAAAAAAAATGGAGAGTACACCAGTCCTTGACCATTTAATTTTCCATTAATATCATTGCGTTTTGATAATGTGGCTTCCATATCTCAGGGGCCTGATAAAGTAAAGCAGAATCCGCTGCAACACACAGTGTAATGGGAGGAAGGCATTATTGTATGAGGGCTGTGTGCCAGGACTGCGTTTTTGTTCCAGTCTGGCCCTGCATACATCGATATATGCTGATTGTCTTCTGTAGGTCGTAAGGAATTTTCCAGCAAGTCAATAAAATATGTCACATGGCTAGAAATGTCTGACATTGATTGGAAGAGCATGACCAAGACTTCCAGGTACTACCCTGGCCCTCTAATTCCCCAGACCTGAGCCTAATTGAACATCTGTGAGACTAACTCTATTGTCATGTTGGATCTATGGTTCATCCCTCACACACCCTCCAGAAGCTGTGAGATGTACTGCAGTCAGCATGGCCTCAAATACCAGTGACAACCTTCCGGGACCTTATTGAGTCATTTCAAACCCATCTAGCAGCTGTCTGTGCTTCACATGGTGATTACTCTGCATATTAGCTAGTGGTCATAATAATGTGACTATGATATGTTGGATAGATAAAAGCAGAGAATGAGACTTCTGTGAACCCAGGCTCCTTCTGCTGATAGCATGGCAGGGAGTGAAGTCACAAGTATAACTACTGCCACAGCTTATAGGTGGTCTGTAATCTAGGAAACAAGCAGGATAGATAACCGGCTATATATTTTTTTTAATTAAGCAAAATTAAAACAGCAATGTATTTAATAGTGCTTATTTATCTTTGCCTTCATGTTTAAAGCTAAACATTGAGATGAGAATACCCCTTTAAACTAAATACATTTTTTACATTAAAACATAAGCTTTATTGAA
>JAODAL010075785.1:0-13859 GCA_025379985.1 Phyllomedusa bahiana | reverse complement strand
AGCCGGGGAGCCCTCTATACTGTATGTCCTCAGCGCAGGCCTGCTGCAGCCTGGGAGCCCTCTATACTGTATGTCCTCAGCGCAGGCCTGCTGCAGCCTGGGAGCCCTCTATACTGTATGTCCTCAGTGCAGGCCTGGGAGCCCTCTATACTGTATGTCCTATAGGACGCGTGTTGTCCGCTGTACGCTCTCAGCCACACAGTGACAGTGACGAGACGCAGCGCGGCGTTGGAATTCTCTGCTTTCCTTCACTGAAAGTGTGAATGAATTATTGATCACTCCCCGGCAGTCAGATCCCGGGGAGCACCATATACAGTAAGTGTGTCCACCGTGCATCACCGGAGCACCATATGTCATACACCCGCACTGTCACTGCACGGCTTGTACAACAAGGCACGAAACTGGGGCCAAAGATTTCCTTACTTTACTGTGTCTTATAGGTTTAGACCTGAACATTTCACACTTCGGGCGACCTGTGTGAACAGGGCTGCACCAGTTCTCAGTTGTGCTTTGTGGCTGGAAACCTGCTGCAGCCCTGGTGTATGAACGGTCGTACGCCCAAACTGGCCGCATTCTGCACCAGACACTTTTGAATGCGCCAGGTTTGCAGGGAACGTGTTGCAGCCAGAATCGTACAATTGTGCCAAAATTTGCTGCATAAGAAATCCATAGCAATTTCAAAGTGTCCTGGCTGAGACGAATATTGCTGTAGAACAGGACACATACAAAGTGCTGTGAGACTTTCATACATACTGGCGCCTCCTCCTCTCGTCTTGCACAGGTTCCATGCTTGTCGCCCTTTGTTTAGACTTGCACCATAGTAGACACATAGTATAAGGACACTTCTATCAAACAGCACCTTTGATCCTAGCCGCCTGGACCTCTGTGGGCCTATAGAGATAGTTGCCAACTTTTGAAAATGAAAAAGCAGGAGATACTAGTGGGCGGCGCGCATAGCGCGCCGCAGCAAATAGTTGCATGGCCACGCCCATCTTGACGGTATGCCATGCCCCTTCAAAAAGCCACACCTACTCCACCTAACTGCATAACGGCTTTGGAAGAAAGCCAGGTAGATGCCCTTATAGCCAGGTAGTAGCCCCCCATAACCAGGTAGTGCCCCTTACAGGCAGGTAGATTGCCCCCTTGTAGCCAAATAGATGCCCTCTCTGTAGCCAGGTAGAGCCAAATTTGTAGCCAGGTAGGTGCCCCCCTCTGTTAGCCAGGTAGTGCCCTCTCTGTTGCCAGGTATTGCCCCCCATTGTTAGCCAGGTAGTGCCCCCCAATTGTAGCCAGACAGGGCCCCCCCAACCCTACTACAACTAAAATAATAAAATCCACTGACCTGACCCGGCTCCTGCAGAGCGGCCCGCTCCTGGACATCTCCTCAGCGTCACAGGGGAAGTGAGAGCAGCCGCGCGTCACTTCCTCTGTGACGCTGACATGTGTGTACGACGCACAGCGGCGCCGGACATACAGGGGGAGGAGGCAGGAGGGAGCGCTGCCTCCTCCCTGCTCAGCGAGGTTCCGGGCGGGTGAAGCGGGCGCAGCGCCCGCTTCACCTGCCTGTAGGAGCGGCCCAGCGGCGCAAGAGTAGCGCACCAGCGCTACTCCCGCGCCGCGGTCATTTAAAGGACCCCCGCCGCCTGCTGGCGGCGGGAGGAATGCCAACTCCCCCGGGAGGTCGGGGGGGGAACCCCAAATAGCGGGACCCCCCCCGCCAAAAACGGGAGAGTTGGCATGTATGCCTATAGCTGAGGAGGGCAGAATTATTTTTTCTAGGGGGTTAACTTACCGTTCTGTTGAGCTCCCAGTACGGCACCACTTCTGATCCGACATCACATTCAAAGTTCCAGAAGTTCCAGTTACTTCTATGTTATGGTAACCCCAAGTGCTGCTGCAGTGGGAATGCCGCCATACTATCCCAGTTTAGGGTTAGAGTTGCAGATAGGGTTAAAGGGGTTGTCTCACTACAAAAATTGCTGCTTTTAACATTAAAGATCTTGCAAAACAAGTCACTTTGCAATATGTGTCCATTAACAGTGTCCTACCTACTATTCCTAGATATCCCCTCTTGTATGGGCTGCATCGGCTCCTCAGGTCGCTATAGATACAGACCTGTTTGATCTCTCCTGACAGGCTGCCAGCACTGGTTGCTCTAGCTACAGGTCTGTTTGATCTCTCATGATAGGCTGCCAGTGCTGGTCGCTGTAGCTACAGACCTGTTTGATCTCTCCTGATAGGCTGCCAGCGCTGGTCGGTATAGCTACAGACCAGTTTGATCTCTCCTGATAGGCTGCCAGCACTGGTTGCTATAGCTACAGACCGGTTTGATCTCTCCTGATAGGCTGTCAGCGCTAGTCGCTATAGCTACAGACCTGTTTGATCTTTCCTGACAGGCTGCCAGCGCTGGTCGCTATAGCTACAGACCGATTTGATCTTTCCTGATAGGCTGCCGGCACTGGTTGCTATAGCTACAGACCTGGCTTCTACTGCAGCCTAGTGGAAGCCAGCAAACATGCCCCTGCATTAAAAACTGAAAACAGGACTGAGGTGAGATGAATCAATGTAGTGAGACAACCCCTTTTAGGATAAGGTTAGAGTTAAGTTGAGAGAAAAAATTCTGGTTTGGCACCTTCCAAGCCCAAATTTTTTCACATGTTTATTCAAACTATTGTTATACTAAACGGGGGACATTTTACACTTTGTTAATGATTGATCAGATACAAACCATATTAGACCAGTAGAAGGATACTTGAAATAAGAATACGTTTTTGGGGAGTTAACTTACCATTGCGCTGTGCTCCCAGTGCGGCACCACTTCTGATCCACCGGATCTACCGGCTGTTTTGGTAACTGAAAGTGATGCCGTATTGGGAGCGTCACGGAATGATATGTTTACCCCTTACCTCCCAGTGCGACACCACTCCTGACCCGATGTCACATCCAATGTTCCTTCTGGTTAGCCTTATGTAATGGTAACAGGAGGTGACACTGCACCAGGGAGTGGGAGCACTACCATACTACTAAAAACGAACATGTCCCCAATAGGTTTGCAGTCACACGCTATTGCCGGGTAATGGCGGGATCCCGGCAGGAGAGGAACGAACCATGTCTCTAGAGCTGTGGATTACGTAATTAGGACAGATTGGGCCGACTGCAGCGCAAATCCGCGCGCATACGGCCCAACATCCAAAAACCGTGTGAACAGGCCTAAAAAGTTAAATGTCCCAGCTTAGGTTAGGCAATGTATTCACGGCGGATTAATGTGGCCGGTAATTGCAGGGCCAGGAATTTCGCCCCGCAGTTACACCGGGCGGGACGGGGCGGGCCGGAGTCGGGGGGCGCAGCTCGCCGGCCCCATAGACATTCATTATTCACGGCGCGTATATGCCGTAAATAATGTGCCTGTCACTTTCTCCCCCCGCTGCGGAATTCGCGGAGCAGGGAGAGGAGACGGAATCCATAGTTCTCTATGAGAACGTGGATTACCGTAATTACTGGGGCGGATTGGGCCGTACTGCAGCGGAAATCCGGCGCGCCGTACGGCTCCAATCAGTCCCAGAAATAGCCGTGTGAACGAGGCCTTAGAGTTATAGTTAGGGTTATGGGTTGTGGATGAAGATTAGGGTTATGAACGTTTTTATTATTTGGTTTTGTCCACGTAGCCTTAGGTTGAGAGAAAAAATTCCGGTATAGGAAATTCTGAGCCCAAATTTGTTCACATATTCAGTCAAAGTATTCCTAACTCAAACAGGAAATATTTTATACAGGGATGGTTGCCAGTTGGTCTTCAAATCAGAAAACCGTCTGAAAAACTGACTGAAAACCCTGCCATGTGGACGTACCCTTAGGCCATGTTCACACGGCTTAAAATGGGCCGAAATTTCGGTCCGTAATTACGCGCCGAAGTGCGCCACTTACGGGCCGAAAACGGCCCATTCATTACGGTAATTCACAGTTCTCATAGAGAACTATGGATTACGTCTCCTCTCCCCGCCCGGCGAAGCCGCCGGGGCCGGGGAGATAATTGACTGTGAATTACCAGCGGCGTATACGCGCCCCGGGCCCAATTCAAGTCAATGGGCGGCGAAGTGCCGGCCCCCCCCCCACTCCCCCCTCCCGCCCCGCCCCCGTCCACACGGCGTAATCGCGGGGCGTAATTCCGGCCCGCAATTAAGCCGAGTGAACATCGCATTAGGGTTATGGATAAGGTTAAAGGGGTTTTGCCACAAAGTAAATTTGACGTGAGAAGCTTGCAAATGAAAAACAAACATTTTCACCATTCATATTTTAAAAAAATTTTGGACCGTTTTTGTTTTTAGCTGCTCCTTTAGTGAGCCATTGTTTACGCTTGTCTCAGGAGATAGACCAGGCTGAGAGCTCCACATCCTTGTTTAGACATGCTCAGACATCACCTCTCCTCTCAGGCAGCTACTGGAGTGTTTAAACCCCAGGTGCTGTCATTCCACTCCCGTCCTCTGTACTCCTAAGTAATTAGTCAAACAGTGCAAATAAATAAAAAAGGAACCTCAGTGAGGTATGTGCATTGATAAAGAGAAAAAACTCCAAAACACTGGTTTGGTTCCTGCAGGGATTTGAACCTAGGACCCTTGTGCCTGGAGGCAAAAGCTTTACCTCTCAGCTACTCACAATAATTTACATAAACAGACCTTTCTTTGACTACAGAGAAGAAAGGTCTGGTGATGTCATCCTGCTGGGTCACATGATCTGCTATTCAAACAAATCACACACGCCCCCTTCTGAGCACACAGAGCTTTAGAGCAGGATGCAGGAGGTATGAAATGAGATTGTGGCAAAACACCTTTAAGGCATAGTTGCCAACTTTTGCAAATGAAAAAGCAGGAGACACTAGTGGGCGGCGCATGGCCACGCCCATCTTGACGGTATGCCACGCCCCTTCAAAAAGCCACACCTACTCCACCTAACTGCATAACGGCTTTGGAAGAAACCAGGTAGATGCCGCCTTTGTAGCCAGGTAGTAGCCCTCCATAACCAGGTAGTGCCCCTTACAGGCAGGTTTGATGCCCCTTGTAGCCAAATAGATGCCCTCTCTGTAGCAGGTAGAGCCATATTTGTAGCCAGGTAGATTTCCCCCTTTGTTAGCCAGGTAGATGCCCCCCATTGTTTGCCAGGTAGTGGCCCCCATTGTTTGCCAGGTAGTGCCCCCATTGTTTGTCAGGTAGATGCCCCCATTGTTTGCCAGGTAGTGCCCCCTCTGTTGGCAAGGTAGATGCCCCCATTGATTTCCAGGTAGTGCCCCCTCTGTTGCGGGGTAGATGCCCCATTGTTTGCCAGGTAGTGCCCCCATTGTTAGCCAGGTAGTGCCCCCATTGTTAGCCAGGTAGTGCCCCCTTTAGTAGCCAGGTAGTGCCCCCTTTAGTAGCCAGGTAGTGCCTACATTGTTGCCAGGTAGTGCCCCCATTGTAGCCAGGTAGTTGCCCCCCCCATTGTAGCCAGGTAGTGCCCCCCCATTGTTAGCCAGGTAGTGCCCTCTCTGTTGCCAGGTATTGCCCCCCATTGTTAGCCAGGTAGTGCCCCCTCTGTTGCCAGGTAGTGCCCTCTCTGTTGCCAGGTAGGTGCCCCCCATTGTTAGCCAGGTAGGGCCCCCTCTGTTGCCAGGTATTGCCCCCATTGTAGCTAGGTAGACCCCCCCATTGTAGCCAGACAGTGCCCCCCTAAAACTAATAAAAATAAAATAATAAAATCCACTTACCTGACCAGGCTCCTGCAGAGCGGCCGCTCCAGCCGATCTCCTCAGCGTCACAGGGGAAGTGAGTGCAGCCGCACGTCACGTCCTCTGTGACGCTGACATGTGTGTACGGCGCACAGCGGCGCCGGACATACAGGGGGAGGAGGGAGCGATCCCTCCTGCCTCCTCCCTGCTCAGCTAGACTCCGGGCGGGTGAAGCGGGCGCAGGGTCCGCTCACCCGCCCGTGGGAACGGACCGGCGGCGCCGGAGTAGCGCACCAGTGCTACTCTGGCGCCGCGGCCAGTTAAAGGACCCCCGCTGCCTGCTGGCGGCGGGAGGAATGCCAACTCCCCGGGAGGGCGGGGAGGGGGGGCGGGACGCAAATAGCGGGACCCCCCGCCAAAAACGGGAGAGTTGCCATGTATGCTTTAAGGTTAGGTTGAGATCACAAATTTGGGTTTGAGACCTCCCGCGCCCAAATTTTTTCACATGTTCGGTCAAACTATGTTACACTTTGTTTATATTTGATTAGATAAAAACCATAGTAGACCGGTAATAGCATTGATCAGAGCTTCCTGGGCCCATGGGCCTCTAGCCTAGGTGAGCAGTTAAACATGGCCCTTATCTGCTCTTAATGGAGTTGTCTCACTACAAGGATTGCTGCTTTTTATGTTAAAGATCTTGCAAAAACAAGTCACTTTGCAATATGTGTCCATTAACAGTGTCCTACCTATTCCTAGATATGCCCTCGTTGTCATGTTGGCTGCAGCAGGCTCCTACAGGTTGCTATAGCTACAGACCTGTTCTATCTCTCCTGATAGGCTGCCAGCACTGGTTGCTATAGCTACAGACCTGGCTTCTACTGCAGCCTAGTAGAACACACTCCTGAATTCAAAATGAAACCAAGAAAACAGGACTGAGGTGAGAGAAATCAATGTAGTGAGACAACCCCTGTAATGTCCAGATTATTAAGTGAGGTCAGCTTTAGTGCAAGGTGCTCACCTGATCACATCGGGTCTCAAGGTCTGTAGGGGGCAGAAAAGCCTTTGATGGTGCGATATTTTAGGGAATCATAGGAAGGGTGTAATCTGTTCGACATCTGGCACTGCTATAAGCAGACCTTCCTATGCCATTAACACTATTAACTACAGTTATCCAGAGCCTAAATCCAGTGTAATCACTGCGGCTCCTTTGCCTGGTGCTCAGGTCCCTCTTCACGGTAGAGCCGAGCAGGATAACTCTCATTTAGCTGTTGATTAATTCCCATTTACCTCAATGGATATTGATGTGTTGTTCTGTCTTGGTGTAAACCTTACCTTCCTATTATGTGATATTGGGCAACTATGATTAAAGGGAACCAGTCACATAGGTTATGCCCCCCTTGCTGAGGGCAGCACAAGCTAGTGTCAGACCTGCTGTTTCCAGCGCTGTGTCCCTTATTCTGTAAGATGCTGTAGTTTTAGGGCATTTACCCCTCAAAACTTATTCATGAGCAGGTGTTAGCCCCGCCCACCAAAGGCTGGCCCCGCCCACTGACAGTTATTCACAAGTTTCTACCTATTCAAAGTAATAGGTTTATCAGTTGAGGTGGGTGGGGCTAGACTCAGGTAGGCGGGGTTTGCAAAAAACTGACTCTTCGAATGACTCTTCTGGCTGAAACCTGCCGATTTGAGCATTAAATACACGAAAACTGCTGCATCTTACAGAATAAGGGACACAGTGCTGGAAACAGCAGGTCTGACACTAGCTTGTGCTGTCCTCAGCCAGGGGGGCATAATCTATATGACAGGTCCTCTTTAAAGTATGATGGATTAAAAAATGCTCCATGAGATGTTCATAACTTGTTTTCTTTTAAAGCTTAACCCTGCAATACACTTTGCCACAACTTTATCCCAGAGTTGTCTGGTGTATTCCTTGGTTTTCATGATGGTGTTTATTCTCTAATGTTCCCTAACAAACCTCTGAGGCCTTCACAAAACAGCTGGGAATAAATTATGTACAGATTACCAACTAGGTAACTTCTAATTATTATTTTCTCTATATTATTGTCTGTTTTCTTACTTTACATATTGTGCCCCCCCCCCCCCATAAGGTCAGAAAAAGACTTTTAAGGGGCATTTTATATAACTTTTTAATCTATTAGAGTTACAGGGAAAATAGAAACGAGGGAGAGAACCATCTGTACTTATTACAGAGCTGATCTGCATCTGATGAGACCCAGCCAAATCTGTAACTACTGGACCCTGGCGGTCACATGACCGCTGGTGCTTGGAAGCATGAAGTATCGTGACTTCCTACCTATCTTTGTAAATTGAGCACTGTATATACAATGATTGGGAGGGCAGGGAAGGTAACAATCTGTCCCTGTCTTCTTGGTGGAAAGCCCGGCTGTCACTGACAGACTAATTGTGCAGCTGTGCAATTACACAGATGTTTTAAAATGGCCATGCAGAGTAAAGGTATGTTCACACGGCATACTTGCGACACGACACAACTCAGGGATAAAGTTGTGGCAAAGTGTATTGCAGGGTTAGGCTTTTAAAAAACCAGCCCAAGCTCTGAACAGCTTATGGAGCACTTTTCAATCCATCATCCATAAATAGAAGGAGTCTTACACAACTGCTAACCGACCAGAATATGGCCGTCCACTTAAACTGACAGACCAGACAAGGAGAGCACTTATTAGAGAAGCAGCCAATAGGCCCAGTGTCACTCTGAAGAAGCTACAGAGATTCACAGTTTAGGTGGGAGAATCTGTCCACGGGGCAACTATTAGGCCCTGTTCACACGACGGATTTGGCCGCGGGTTCCAACGCAGTTTCCGCAGCCATAACCGCGGCCAAATCGCGGACCAGTTTTTGGAAACATGCGTTTTCCATGGGGAAACCGCGTTAATATCCACACTGCGCGGGTGTAGAACTCTCCTGTCAATTCCTGACAGCGAGTGCTCTGCGCTGCGGCCGCGCAGTGCTGCCGCGGGTGATGTGCGGCTGGGACGCGGCTCGCGCCGCGGTTTGCCCCCTGCTATTAATTTGCATAGGGGCAAACCCTCGGCGCAAGCCACGCCCCTCCCGCACGAGGCCACACCCACCGCCCGCGCCGAAAACCCTGTGTTTGTGTTAATAGCTGTATGTGAGTGTGTGTTGTTATGTTGTGCGCATGTCTATGTATAGGTTGATTGGAGTATAGTGTTAGGTGTAGGTCTCTGTACAAGATGCCTCTGCTTTTTGAGTGTTGCCCCTTTAACAGTTTACAGTGCATGATACAGTTATTTAAGTGAAAATCCACTTTTCGGGGATCATCTCGTATCCTGTTCTTAGCCCTGCTGAGGTATTACACGATATTACAGGGAAAGTGATTGCTCGAGATGAGTCCGTGCTCTGATTTGTTACCGGGAGCCGCGGCGGTGACCACGGGAGATTTCCTTTAATCATCTATTTAAAAATAAACTTATTTTAGGATGGAATTAGAAGCCGGTTCAGTGTCAAATTGATGGCTCCACGGCACACGGATGATGAACCGATTGTCTTCTGGGAACTCGGGATGGCCCTCGAGGCTCTCGAAAAAGCAGCAGAACTTGTGAAATTATGTAAGACTCTTATAAATCTTGTGAAGCAGGAAGAGAGGAAGTGGAAAGGTCCGTTAGCCCCAAATCCCTCCATCCAAAAATTTTTTTTAACGGAGTCAGGAAGCAAAGTTTTGGGACAGCTGTTTTTAACAGGCACCCCAAACCCTCCCCGTTCCGTTTACATTTGCCCCCCCCTAGTTACAAAGAAATTTAGGGGGCACGGCATTGTTTTTCCATTTTCCACAGAAATTTAAAGCTGGGGAAACCACAAGTTCCAGCACCCACAGAACACTAAAAGAAAGTGAAGTGCGTGTTCCATCTGCACCTTAATGGTTACGAAACAATCCACCAAGTCTCAGGGTGGCCCCCTCCTCAGGATCGCACGGTCCCTGAAAGCATCGCTTAGAAAGGAAAACCCGTCCTGCCTCACAGTTCTCCTTTCGGTCATGGAGTTTTCACGACAGCAAAACACAATGCTCCCTGTAGGGGAATCCCAAAAAAAAAAAAGGAAACACAGTCTCCCCTGTACGGGGAACTAAATAGAAAGGATGGAAGAACAAGCACCCCCCTGTACTGGGAATCCCATAGAACATAATGGAGAAACACAGCGCTCCCCTGTACGGGGAACTCCCATAGGGGGAAATGGAGAACACAGCGCCCCCCTGACTGGGAAATCCTAGAACGAATGGAGAGAACACAGCCCCCCTCGTCGGGGAACCCCATAGAACAAAAGGAGAGAACACGCCTCCCCGTACGGGGGAATCCATAGGGGGAAATGGGAACACAGCGCTCCCCTGACGGGGAAAACTCCTATAACAGAACGGAGAAACAGCGCTTCCCTTGGGGGGAATCCCTGAACAGAAGGGAACACATGCCCCCCTTTCTGGGAACCCCATAAAAAGAACGAAACACACCCTTTCCCTGAAATGGGAAACTCCCATAGAAAGGAGGAAAAAAGGCTCCCCTTAAAGGGGAACTCCCATAAACAAAAGAGAAACCCCCCCGTTTTAACCCCTAAAAAAAGGGGAAAACCCCCTCCCTTTTGGGAATGATAAAAAAAACAAGCGCTCCCCTTACGGGAACTCCCAAGACAAATGGAGAACACAGCGCCCCCTGTACGGGGAAACCCCCAAAACAAATGGGGAAACACAGGCTCCCTGTACGGGGAACCCCATAAACAGAATGGAGAACACACCGCCCCCGTAGGGGGGAACTCCGATAAGAAATGGGGAGAACACGCGCTCCCCGGGGTTAAAAAGGGGGGTAACCTTTCCCCCTTATAACCCCAAGAAAAAGAGAAACAGCCCCCGTACTGGGAACTCCCAATGGGAACAGGGAAATTTTGGAAAAAGAAAAACAGCGCTCCCCTGTAGGGGAACCCCATAATCAGAATAAGAGTTGAACCCAAAGTGTGACTGCTCCCATTGGGGACCCGAGAGCCATTCCCAAAACTGCGGGTCCCCTCCTCGGGACCCACCCTACAGACTTGACGGGCAAATCCCGAAATGCCTCAAAAGAAAGGGAACACCCTTTAAGAGAACGGGGATAAAGGAAACAAGTCAAAAAAATGTTTTAGCCCTTTTTTACAGCGAAACTTTTGCAGAGGTCATTAAGGAAGATTTGAGCCGTCTCTATGACCAATAGTCATGGTGGCTTTCTAACACAGGAGTTATTGGCCCTCTAATAATAAGGAGATGACTGACTATGCTACTGTAAGTGTACACAGCACAAGCTGAAAAGTGACGAAGACATGTTAGTTTATTTATACATGAATAGTTTATATATATAAAACAAAAAGTGTTTACCGGAGTCTGCTCTTCACAGCCAGCTTCAGTCCCCCACTTCCTGTTCAGGCTTTGGCCGTTTCTACAGCTTCAGTCTCTCACTTCCTGTTCAAGCTGTGGACGTGTTCAAGCTGTTGGCGACTCTATAGCTTTAGGCTCCAAACCTCCTGTTCAGGCTGTGAGTGGTTCTACAGCTTCAAGCTCCCACTTCCTGTTCAGGCTATGGGCAGTTCTACAGCTTCAAGCTCCCACTTCCTGTTCAGGCTGTGGGTGATACTACAGCATTAGACTCCCACTTCCTGTTCAGACTGTGAGTGGTTCTATAGCTTCAGGCTCCCATTTCTTGTTCAGGCTATGGGCAGTTCTATAGCTTCAGGTTCCCACTTCCTGTTCAGGCTATGGGCATCCTAAGTTCAGCTCCACTCTGTTTAGGCTGTCGGGGTTTACATTCACTCCATTCCTGTTCAGGCTGTGGGTGATTCTACAGCATTAGACTCCCACTCCCGCTGTTCAGGCTGTGGGCGGTTTAACAGCAGTGAGTGACATTTCAGCTCTGCTATTCTTAACTCAGCCTGTTAGAGCAACAATGCTAATGGGTTTAGAGCTGTAAAAGGTTAACGTTAGTCAGTAAGAATCATTAACAAGCACCTGTGCTGCTGATGAGGCAGGGAATGGTGTCACTATCCTGGCCACTGCCACAGCAGAGAGAGGTGCTCCATAACCTAGGGAAGCTCCATAACCTAGGAAAGCAATGTATTTGTATTTACTTTTTCCTACATGTTTGAAGCTAATCAATTTGCTGAGAATACCCCTTTAACTTTAACAATAGGCCATTTTCTGATCAAAGATCTAATATAGATTGGTTTAAATATCTCTATTCTATTTACCTACCTATTTTCTCTTTATCTGTGTGTCCATTAAAGGGAATCTGTTGCCAATTTTATTTATTACTAATTAAACCAGATACTGCTCCATATCCTTTTCTTCTTAGCCATTTTTATTTTCGGATTGTAGATTTCAGCATTTACAGAGATGCTGTACAGCAGTCTCATGGACATAGGAGCCTGTGAACAGGAGCAGACCCATTGACTTCTATAGGAGAGATTTCTGGGCATGCTCTGTGACCTGAGAAGAAGTCTGTGTGCAGAGAGGGGGAGCTGTGACATCTCCTATTGTGACTGGTGGATCCTGTATTATACCAATATACAGTGCTCAGATAATACCAACATACTGTGCTCAGATAATACCAACATACAATGCTCAGATAATACCAACATACAGTGCTCAGATAATACCAACATACAGTGCTCAGATAATACCAACATACAGTGCTCAGATAATACCAACATACAGTGCTCAGATAATACCAACATACAGCGCTCAGATAATGCCAACATACAGCGCTCAGATAATACCAACATACCGTGCTCAGATAATACCAACATACAGTGGTCAGTTTAATCCCAAACATACAGTGCTCAAATCCAATAACACATACAGCCTCGATAATCAACATACAGCGCTCAGATAATACCAACATACAGCGCTCAGACAATACCAACATACAGGGCTCAGCTAATACCAACATACAGGGCTCTGATAATACCAATATACAGCGCTCAGATAATACCAACATACAGGGCTCAGCTAATACCAACATACAGTGTTCAGATAATACCAACATACAGTGGTCAGATAATACCAACATACAGTGCTCGGATAATACCAACATACAGTGATCAGATAATACCAACATACAGTGCTCAGATAATACCAACATACAGTGTTCAGATAATACCAACATACAGTGCTCAGATAATACCAACATACAGCGCTCAGATAATACCAACATACAGCGCTCAGATAATACCAACATACAGCGCTCAGATAATACCAACATACAGCGCTCAGATAATACCGCCACACAGTGCTCAGATAATACCAACATACAGCGCTCAGATAATACCAACATACAGCGCTCAGATAATACCAACATACAGCGCTCGCAAAAATTACCAACATCTGGCTCGATATGCCAACATATTGTTCTCAGATAATACCAACATACAGTACTCATACAATACCAACATACAGTGTTTAGATAATACCAACATACAGTGCTCAGATAATCCCAACATACAGTGCTCAGATAATACCAACATACAGGGCTCAGATAATGCCAACATATTGTTCTCAGATAATACCAACATACAGTACTCAGATAATACCAACATACAGTGCTTAGATAATCCCAACATACAGTGCTCAGATAATCCAAAAAACATTTTCCCAAAATAATACCAACATTACAGTACTCATATAATACCAAACATACAGGTCAGATAATCCAAACCTCAGTGCCCCTAGATAAACCAACATACAGCGCTCAGATAATGCCAACATACAGCGCTCAGATAATACCAACATACAGGGCTCAGATAATACCAACATACAGCGCTCAGATAATACCAACATACCGTGCTCAGATAATCCCAACATACCGTGCTCAGATAATCCCAACATACCGTGCTCAGATAATGCCAACATACAGGGCTCAGATAATGCCAACATATTGTTCTCAGATTATACCAACATACAGTACTCAGATAATACCAACATACCGTGCTCAGATAATACCAACATACCGTGCTCAGATAATACCAACATACAGTGCTCAGATAATACCAATATACAGTGCTCATACAATACCAATATACAGGGCTCATACAATACCAACATACAGGGCTCATACAATACCAACATACAATCTCAAATTCCAACATACGTCCCTTTCCC
>JAODAL010075784.1:0-13859 GCA_025379985.1 Phyllomedusa bahiana | reverse complement strand
GGGGAAGGTTAGATCGGGCCCACAGGGTTTTGAAAATAGTTTATTATTAGTTTACTGCAGTTTTGTAATGGTCCAGCTATACCAACATAAAAAGAGTTTGACTGAGCTGTGTATCTAATCCTATCCTGTGTGATACTGTCTGCTGAGCTGTGTATCTAATCCTATCCTGTGTGATACTGTCTGCTGAGCTGTGTATCTAATCCTGTCCTGTGTGATACTGTCTGCTGAGCTGTGTATCTAATCCTATCCTGTGTGATACTCTCTGCTGAGCTGTGTATCTAATCCTATCCTGTGTGATACTGTCTGCTGAGCTGTGTATCTAATCCTATCCTGTGTGATACTGTCTGCTGAGCTGTGTATCTAATCCTATCCTGTGTGATACTGTCTGCTGAGCTACTGTATCTAATCCTCTCCTGTGTGATACCGTCTGCTGAGCTGTGTATCTAAACCTATCCTGTGTGATACTGTCTGCTGAGCTGTGTATCTAATCCTATCCTGTGTGATACTGTCTGCTGAGCTGTGTATCTAATCCTATCCTGTGTGATACTGTCTGCTGAGCTGTGTATCTAATCCTATCCTGTGTGATACTCTCTGCTGAGCTGTGTATCTAATCCTATCCTGTGTGATACTGTCTGCTGAGCTGTGTATCTAATCCTATCCTGTGTGATACTGTCTGCTGAGTTGTGTATCTAATCCTATCCTGTGTGATACCTTCTGATGAGCTGTGTATCTAATCCTATCCTGTGTGATACCTTCTGATGAGCTGTGTATCTAATCCTATCCTGTGTGATACCTTCTGATGAGCTGTGTATCTAATCCTATCCTGTGTGATACTCTCTGATGAGCTGTGTATCTGCTACAATATGAACCTGCTCAGTAAATTATCCCCGTTCTGTTGCAGGTGCAGGATTTCGGTCTCAAGCATCTCCTGGGAATGAAAAGTTTACGTCTTTTATCTCTGGCTGGTGAGTTTGTCATCTGTTGAGCTTGTCCCAGTGTCCGTGTTGGTGCTGGTTTTCTTGTCCCAGTGTCCGGGGTGGTTTGGTTTTCTTGTCCCAGTGTCCGTGTTGGTGCTGGTTTTCTTGTCCCAGTGTCCGTGTTGGTGCTGGTTTTCTTGTCCCAGTGTCCGTGTTGGTGCTGGTTTTCTTGTCCCAGTGTCCGGGCTGGTGCTGGTTTTCTTGTCCCAGTGTGAAGGTTGGTGCTGGTTTTCTTGTCCCAATGTCCAGGTTGGTGCTGGTTTTCTTGTTCCAGTGTCGGGGTTGGTGCTGGTTTTCTTGTCCCAGTGTCCTGTTGGTGTGGTTTTTTGTCCAGTGTTGCTTGGTGCCTGGTTTCTGGTCCCAGTGTCCGGGTTGGTGCTGTTTTTTTGTCCCAGTGTCCAGGTTGGTGCTGGTTTTCTTGTCCCAGTGTCCGGGTTGGTGCTGGTTTTCTTGTCCCAGTGTCCAGGTTGGTGCTGGTTTTCTTGTCCCAATGTCCAGGTTGGTACTGGTTTTCTTGTCCCAGTGTCCGGGTTGGTGCTGGTTTTCTTGTCCCAGTGTCCGGGTTGGTGCTGGTTTTCTTGTCCCAGTGTCCAGGTTGCTGGTGGTTTTGTAGTCCCAGTGTCCAGGTTGATGTTGGTTTTCTTGTCCCAGTGTTTGGGCTGGTGCTGGTTTTCTTGTATCAGTGTCTGGGCTGGTGTTGGTTTTCTTGTCCAGTGTCCGGGTTGTTTGCTAGTTTTCTGTCCATTGTCAGGGCTGGTGGTGGTTTTCTTGTCCCAGTGTCCGGGTTGGTGCTGGTTTTCTTGTCCCAGTGTCAGGGTTGGTGCTTGTTTTCTCATCCCAATGTCAGGTTGTGTGGTTTTGTTATTGTTCCAGTGTCCGGTTGGTGCTGGTTTTCTTTTTCCCAGTGTCGGAGTTGGTGCTGGTTTTCTTGTCCCAGTGTCCGGGTTGGTTATGGTTTTCTTGTCCCAGAGTCCGGGTTGGTGCTAGGTTTTCTTGTCCTCAGTGTCTGCGGTTGGTGGTGTTTTCCGGTCCCAGTGTCCCGGTTGCTGGTGCTTTTCTTGTCCCAATGTCCAGGTTGTTGGTGGTTTTCTTGTTCCAGTGTCCTGCTTGGTGCTGGTTTTCTTGTCCCAGTGTCCTGCTTGGTGCTGGTTTTCTTGTCCCAGTGTCCTGGTTGGTGCTGGTTTTCTTGTCCCAGTGTCCTGGTTGGTGCTGGTTTTCTTGTCTCAGTGTCCGGGTTGGTGCTGGTTTTCTAATCCCAGTGTACAGGTTCGTGCTGGTTATCTTGTCCCAGTGTCCTGGTTGGTACTGGTTTTCTTGTCCCAGTGTCCGGGCTGCTGCTGGTTTTCTTGTCCCAGTATCCAGGTTGCTGGTGGTTTTGTAGTCCCAGTGTCCAGGTTGATGTTGGTTTTCTTGTCCCAGTGTTTGGGCTGGTGCTGGTTTTCTTGTATCAGTGTCTGGGCTGGTGTTGGTTTTCTTGTCCCAGTGTCCGGGTTGGTGCTGGTTTTCTTGTCCCAGTGTCAGGGCTGGTGCTGGTTTTCTTGTCCCAGTGTCAGGGTTGCTGGTTGTTTTCTTGTTCCGGTGTCAGGGTTGGTGCTGGTTTTCTCATCCCAATGTACAGGTTCTTGGTGGTTTTGTTAATTGTTCCATTGTCCTGGTTGGTGGTGGTTTTCTTGTCGCAGTGTCCGGGTTGGTGCTAGTTTTCTTGTCTCAGTGTCTGCGGTTGGTGGTGTTTTCCGGTCCCAGTGTCCCGGTTGCTGGTGCTTTTCTTGTCCCAGTGTCCAGGTTGCTGGTGGCTTTTTTGTCCCAGTGCCCTGGGTGATTCTGTTTTTCTTGTCCCAGTTTCATGGTTCATGCTGATTTTCTTGTCCCAGTGTCCAGGTTGCTGGTGGTTTTCTTGTCCCAGTGTCAGGGTTGGTGGTGGTTTTCTCGTCCCAATGTCCAGTTTGGTGGTGTTTTCTTGTTCCAGTGTCCGGGTTGCTGGTGGTTTCATTAGTTGTCCCATTGTCCAGGCTAGTGGTGGTTTTCTTGCCTCAGTGTCATCGGTTTGTGGTGTTTTCTTGTCCCAGTGTCCAGGTTGATGGTGGTTTTCTTGTCACAGTGTACGGGTTGCTGGTGGTTTTCTTGTCCCAGTGTCCCGGTTGATGGTGGTTTTGTTGTCCCAGTGTCCCAGTTGATGGTGGTTTTGTTGTCCCAGTGTCCCGGTTGATGGTGGTTTTGTTGTCCCAGTGTCCCGGTTGATGGTGGTTTTGTTGTCCCAGTGCCCCGGTTGATGGTGGTGTTGTTGCGTTGTCCAGTTGTCCGTTGTTTTCATGCTGGTTTGTGTTATGTCCCAGTGTCCTGGTTCATGTGGTTTTGTTGCCCCCAGCCCCCCTTGATGGGGTTTTGTTGTCCCAGTGTCCCGGTTGATGGTGGTGTTGTTGCGTTGTCCAGGTTAGTTGTGTTGTTATCCCACTGTCTGGGTTGGTGGTGATCATATGGGAGTCCTCAGGGACCATTGAAGATACTCACCACACTCCATCTCTCCCCCTAGGTTGTCCTCTACTCACCACCACTGGCCTCTCGGGTCTCGTTCAACTTCAGGACCTAGAAGAACTGGAACTGACCAACTGCCCTGGTGCCACTCCGGAGCTCTTCAAGTACTTCTCCCAGCACCTGCCTCGTTGCGTGGTGATCGAGTAGCGAGCAGGAGCCACGTGTTCAAAAGTACTTGAGCCGTATCCTCCGAAAACCATTCCCAGCACTGACCATCCGATCGGAGACTTTGGCTGCGGGGAGTTTAACACCCGAGTCATTGATTTGCTGACAAAGCAAAAGAGAGCAAGATCCTGGGAGATATTTTACACTCCGGTTTGTGAAGACCCTCATTCCATGTCCCGAAGTCAGGGTTGTATTATTTCCCGCGCCTCATCTTCTTGTCTTCTCTGTCGTGGATTGATACTCACAACAACAAGTAGAGCCGGCTCCCATCCAAAATCCCATCAACGTTCTCTCTGCAAAGGTCCAGCGGTGTGAGGTGGAGAACAGCACGTTGTGGGGGGTGGCTTCCCTTTCCAACGGGGGTGGTCCTCCATCATTTGGCTCGTAATGCTTTCGAAGATGATTATTTTTGGCCGTTCTCTTCTGGATATGAGTTGATTCTGGATTTTTTTTTCAGAGTACCAGCAATATGAAAAGTTTCTGTTGGATTATGGGGTTTCTTCTTCATCGGAAAGGTTATGCTTGGATGTAAAATTGTCCGAACTCCACCTTATGGCCTTCAGGTCAGATGGAGAAGTTGGAAAGATCCATTCCGTATCACAACCTTGTACCGCCTTTCTTATTTTTTTACACTTTGTCGACCTCCGGTCTCTATAAATAGTATGGACGTTTCCAACATCTGCCTGATGCTACTTCCTGCTCAATGTTTCAATATCTTATTGTAGAGGAACCACCTTTGTGATGGTTTTGGTGACATGAGTGTTAGAAAGGTTCCACTTGGCTGTCGAGATCTCTGAACTCCATCTTAGGCTCCTGGTCAAATGAAAGATCCATCCAATATCTGCCTGATGCAAATTCCTCAACGTTTTAATATCTGGTTTTGGTAATAGGAGTATTAAAAAGGTTCCGCTTGGCTAATGGCACGTCGAAACTCCACCTTATGGTTTCCAGGTTAGGTGGAATAGATGGAAAGATCCATCCCGTCCCACAACCTTGTGCCACCTTCCTTTATTTTTTTACACTTTGTCTCTATATATAGCACGGACATTTCCAACATCTGCCTGATGCTGCTTCCTGTGCAATGTTTTAATATCTCGTCCTAGAGGAACCACCCTTGTGATGGTTTTGGCGACATGAGCGTCCTATGGGAGTTGCGGTTGTTGGTAGCACATCAAGAAAATCCTTTGACTTGGCCAAAACATTCGACGTAAAATGATAGAGGATCACTAAAGGTCTGCTGTGTTGAGTTGATTGACCATGACCACACGCATGAAGATCTTGCTTGGCCATTTGTTGGTCATCATGCCGTACATGATGGAGGACCATCAAAGGTTTACCATGTTGAGTTGATTGGCTGTGATCACACACAGGAAGATCTTGCTTGACATTTGGTGGCCATCATGCAGCACATGATGGAGGACCACCAAAAGGTCTGCTGTGTTGAGTTGATAACCCGTGATCACCAAAGGTTTGCCATGTTGAGTAGATGACCACACACAAGAAGATCGTGTTTGGCCATTTGGTGGCCATTATACCATATGTGATGGAGAACCACCAAAGGTCTGCTGTGTTGAGTTGATTGCCTGTGACCACCAAACGTCTGCTGTGTTGAATTTATGACCACACATAAGAAGATCTTGCTTGGCATTTGGTGGCCATAATGCAGTACATGATGGAGGACCACCAAAAGGTCTGCTGTGTTGAGTTGATAACCCGTGATCACCAAAGGTTTGCCATATTAAGTAGATGACCACACATAAGAAGATCTTATTTGGCCATTCGGTGACCATCATGCCATATGTGATAGGGAACTATCAAACGTCTGCTGTGTTGAGTTTATGACCACACACGAGAAGATCATGCTTGGCGTTTGGTGACCATCATGCCTTATGTGATGGAGAACCACCAGAGGTCGGCTGTGTAGAGTTGATTGCCCATGACCACACATAAGAAGATCTTGCTTGGCATTTGGTGACCATCATGCCGTATGCGATGGAAGACCACCAAAGATCTACTGTGTTGAATTGATTGCCCATGACCACCAATAGTCTGTTGTGTTGAGTTGATAATCAAACACAAGAAGATCTTGCTTGGCCATTCAGTGGCCATCATTTCGTATGTGATGGAGGACAACCAAAGGTCTACCATGTTGAGTTGACTGCCCGTGACCACTCATAGGAAGAACATTATTGGCATTTGGTGGCCATCATGCTATACCAGATGCGTAGGGTAGACTTTAACGATGCGGTGTAGACACTAAACCTCGGATCGGGACAGGTTCCATCCCTTGTACATCTTCCCGGCTTGCCCTAGTGCCTGTACATTGATGCTGTTGCTCGATTCACTGCTTCCATCAAGATGGAGGATACCACTTTTCATCTCTGCCCTCCGTCACCTGCCCGCCCCAAGAAGACCAGGGAGAAGCAGTGCGGTTTTTAAAAAAAATGTTATTTTACGACATTTGTGCTTTTTGAAACCTTTGTTTCGAGTTCACGAGAACCGTGAGATGTCACTTGGATGACGTGATAGTAACAAGGAAGCTTCAGGGGTTATCATACAATCAGACGTTCCTTTTCTGTTGTCTCTCGCCGTCTCGTACTGTCTCCGTCCATCTCTCTCTCTTGGTATCGCTCCTCTCATCCTCTCTCCACCTCTCATTTTCCCATATAACACAGTCCATCTCTTTGTATGCGTGTCCCATGCCCCCGCATGTTTCTTTCCTTCTGTCTCTTTTTCGGACTCCTCTCGTTCCCGGAGAGCACTGTCTATGGGAGAACCTCGTGCTGTTTTTTCACCATGCTTTAAATATATTAAAATATATAAGAATTCCAAGTTTTCATCCACGAATACGACCGCCCGTCTAGTCAGTGTATTTATTTTACCGATATCTACTCTAATTAATGAGCGCCCACTCCAACGGCGGGGCACCGGCCCGTCACAAACACTTAGAGCTGGCGCTATTACAATGTACTACTACTACTACAATATAGCACTACTACTTCTTATTTATGATTATTTGGAGACTGTATGGTGGTATTAATTGTGACAATTATTTGGAGTCTGTATAGCGGATTAATTATGACACAATTATTTGGAGACTGTATGGTGGTATTAATTATGACATAATTATTTGGAGACTGTATGGTGGTATTAATTAAGACAATTATTTGAAGACTGTATGGAAATATTAATTGTAACAATTATTTGGAGACTGTATGGCATTATTAATTGTGACACAATTACGGTATTTGGAGACTGTATGAAGGTATTAATTATGACAATTATTTGGAGACTGTAGGGCGGTATTAATTATGACAATTATTTGGAGACTGTAGGGTGGGATTAATTATGATAATTATTTGGAGACTGGTGGTATTAATTGTGACAGAATTATTTGGAGACTGTATGGCGGTATTAATTATGACACAATTATTTGGAGACTGTATGGAGATATTAATTATGACACAATTATTTGGAGACTGTATAGCGGGATTAATTATGACAATTATTTGGGGACTGTATGGCAGTATTAATTATGACAATTATTTGAAGACTATGGCGATATTAATTGTGATACAATTATTTGGAGACTGTATGGCGGTATTAATTATGACACAATTATTTGGAGACTCTATGGAAGTATTAATTATGACACAATTATTTGGAGACAGGAGGGCGGTATTAATTCTGACGATTATTTGGGGGCTGTATGGTGGCATTAATTATGACACAATTATTTGGAGACTTTATGGCGGTATTAATTATGACACAATTATTTTGGGACTGTATGGCGGTATTAATTTTGACAATTATTTGGAGACTGTATAGTGGTATGAATTACGACAATTATTTGGAGATTGTATGGCAGTATTAATTATGACACAATTATTTGGGGACTGTATGGCGGTATTAATTATGACACAATTATTTGGAGACTGTATGGTGGTATTATTTATGACATTATCTTGGGATTGTATGAGAACTATATAGTGATATAAGTTGTGAATTAAGGACTGTATGACAGCATTATCTGAGCACTGCATGACACATATTGGCACTATATAGTTGGATTTGGGTGCTATTATATGAGGACTATATCACACTATAATATGGAGATGGAATTGTCTTTGGGCAGTGAATGGGGGTATTATCTGGCGACTATACAGCTCTTTTGGGGTGGTGGCACTTGGTGACTACGGTGTTTTCATTTGTGGACTGCTTGGTGATAACCATGGCTCTGCTATAGGCGCTGTATTATCTGGGAACTCTATGGCGGTATTAAAGCTAGAACTATTTGCTATAGTGCTATTTGCAGTCTGTGGTGACTGTGATAGTTTGGGGCACTTTTATTACTTGTGGACTATTTGCTATCTCTTGGGCAGTATGTGGCAGCATTATTTGAGGACTTCTATATGGGTGCACACGCAGTGTTTGTGACAAGAAGGATGATATTAGAGGGTAGGTGAGTCCTTCCCCTTCTCCGGACAGGTTGCTATATACATAGAGGGCTGTAAATGCAGATCAGCCACAAGCAGTGAAACATCCTGCGCTTCCCCGAGTGACCAGCAGGTGGTGTGGGGGTCACATATTTCTTTGGCTCATGGACAAGCGTCAGTTGCAGCTGTGTCCAGCAGAGGCCGCCTGATCCCACACCTCTGGCTGTGTCCCATCGGCAGCAGCCTGCTGTGCTCAGCTGTTGCTGTGTCTGCTGGGCTGCAGGGGCAGAACACACGATTACAGGGCGCATTTTACACTGGTGAGAAGCTGGGAGCGGCCGATGGTGGGAAAGAGTCAGGAATGGAAGCAATGCCAAGAGGGAGTCCTCATTAACCCCCAGCTCAGCCCCAGAGGTGTCAGCAGATGCCCCACACCAGGGCACTATCTGCAGTGTGAAAGCACACACACACACATATATATACACACATACACATATCCGGTATATACACACACATATATACACACACACACATATATATATACACACACACACATATATATACACACACACACACATATATATACACACATACACATATCCGGTATATACACACACATATATATATACACACACACACACACATATATATACACACATACATATACACACATATATATATATACACACATACACATATATATCTATATATACACACACATATCCAGCATATACACACACACACATATATATATACACACACAGATATACACATATATATATACACACACATATATATCTATACACACATACACATATCAGGGTGCTGGCCCCCCCGCTGCAGCTCAGTGTCAGGGTGTTGGCGCTGCAGCTCAGTGTCAGGGGTTTGGCCCCCGCGCTGCCGCTCAGTCTCAGGGTGTCTGCCCCCCCGCCCCACGATGCAGCTCATTTTTAAGGGTGTTGGCGCTGCACGTCAGTGTCAGGGTGTTGGCGCTGCAGCTCATGTCAGGGTGTATGGTGCACGCAGCTCTGTGTCAGGGTGTCGCCCCCGGCTGCAGCTCAGTGTCCGGGTGTGGTCCCCCGCGCTGCAGCACAGGGTCAGGATGTTGGCGCCTGCAGCTTCAGATGTCAGGGTGTTGGCGCTGCAGCTCAGTGTCAGGGTGTTTGGCCCCCGCCTGGAGCTCAGTGTCATGGTGTTGGGCGCTGCAGCACATGTCAGGGTCTGGCCCCCGCGCTGCAGCTCATGACCGGGTGTTGGCCCCCGCGCTGGCAGCTCTGTGTCCAGGGTGTATGTGGCGCTGCAGCTCAGTGTCAGGGTTTTTGGCGCTGTCAGCGCTCGTGACAGGTTTAGGCGCTGCAGCTCAGTGTCAGGGTGTTGGCGCTGCGCCAGTGTCAGGTGTTGGCGCTGCAGCTCATGTCGAGAGGTGCTGGCGCGGCAGCTCAGTGTCAGGGTGTTGGCCCCCACGCGCCTGCCGCTCAGTGTCAGGTGTTGGTGCTGCAGCTCAGTGTCAGGGTGGTTGCGCCCCAGCGCTGCAGCTCAGTGGCAGGTGTTTTGCGCTGCAAGCTCAGTGTCAGGGTTTTGGCGCTGCAGCTCAGTGTCAGGTTTTTGGCGCTGCAGCTCATGTCAGGGTGTTGCCGCGCTGCTCAGTGTCAGGGTGTTTAAGTGCTGCAGCTCAGTGTCCAGGGTGTTGGCCCCCGCGCTCGCAGCTCAGTGTCAGGGTGTTGGCGCTGCGCTCAGAGTCCAGGGTGTTGGCCCCCCGCGCTGCAGCTCAGTGTCAGGGTGTGGCGCTGGCCGCTCAGTGTCGGGTGTTGGCCCCACGCGCTGCCGCGCAGTGTCAGGGTGTTGGTGCTGCAGCTCAGTGTCCGGGTGTTGCCCCCGCGCTGCAGCTCAGTGTCTGGGTGTTGCGCTGCAGCACAGTGTCGGGTGATGGCCCCGCGCTGCCGCTGCAGTGTCAGGGTGTTGGTGCTGCAGCTCAGTGTCAGGAGTTTGGCCCCCGCTGCTGCAGCACATGTCAGGGTGTTTGTGCCTTGCAGCTCAGTGTCAGGTGTTGTCCCCCGCGCTGCAGCTCAGTTCAGTGTGTTGGCCCCCCGCCTGCAGCTTCAGTGTCAGTGTTGGAGCTGCAGCCTCAGTGTCAGGGTCTGGCGCTGCAACCAGTGTCAGGGTGTTGCCCCCGCCACTGCAAGCTCAGTGTCAGGTGTATGGCCCCCGCGCTGCAGCTCAGCTGTCAGGGTGTTGGCGCTGCAGCTCAGTGTCAGGGTGTTTGGCCCCCGCACTGCAGCTCATGGTCAGGGGGTTGGCCCCCGCGCTGCAGCTCAGTGTCATGGTGTTTTGGCGCTGGCAGCTCAGTTTCAAGGGGTTTGGCCGCTGCAGCTCAGTGTCAGGGTGTTGGCGCTCAGCTCCAGTGGCAGGGTTTGGCGCTGCAGCTCATGTCAGGGAGCTGGCGCTGCAGCTCAATGTCAGGGTGTGGCGCTGCAGCTCATGTCAATGTGCGGGCGCAGCAGCTCAGTGTCCAGGTGCCTGGCGCTGCAGCTCAGTGTCAGGGTGCTGGCGCTGCAGCTCAGTGTCAGGGTCTTTTGGCGCTGCTGCTTCAGTGTCAGGGTTGTTGGCCCCGCCTGCAGGCTCAGTGTCGGTGTAGGCCCCCACCGCTGCAGATCAGTGTCAGGGTGTCGGCGACCCCGCGCTGCCAGCTCAGTGTCAGGGTGTTGGCCGCTGCTGCTCAGTGTCAGGGTGTTGGCACTGCAGCTCAGTGTCAGGGTGTTGGACCCCGCGCTGAGCTCAGGTCGGGGTGTGCCCCCGCTCTGCAGCTCATGTCAGGTGTTGCCCGCAGCTCAGTGTCAGGGTGTTTTGGTGCGCAGCTCAGAGTCAGTGTTAGGCCCCGGCGCCTGCACGCTCATGTCAGTTGTTGGCGCTGCAGTCTCAGTGTCAGGGTGTTGGCGCTGCACGCTCAGTGTCTGGGTGTTGCCCCCGTGCGCAAGCTCAGTGGTCATGGTGTTGGCCTCCCCGCGCTGCGCTCAGTGTCAGGGTGTTGGCGCTGCAGCTCAGTGTCAGGGTGCTGCGCTGCATCTCAGTGTCAGGGGTGTTGGCCCCCGCGCTGCAGCACAGTGTCGGGGTGGTGGTGCTGCACTCAGAGTCAGGGTTTTGGCGCTGCAGCTCAGTGTCAGGGTGTTGGCCCCCGCGCTGCAGCTCAGTGTCAGGGTGTTTGGCCCCCGCGCTGCAGCTCAGGGCAGGGTGTTGCGCTGCAGCATAGTGTCATGGGTGTTGGCGCTGCAGCTCATTGTCAGGGTGTTTGCCCCGCACTGCAGCCAGTGTCAGGGTGTTGGCCCCCGCGCTGCAGCTCAGTGTCAGTGTTAGGCCCCCGCGATGCAGCTCCAGTGTCAGGGTGTTGCCCCCCGCGCTGCCGCTCAGTGTCAGCGGTGTCGCCCCACAGCGCTGCAGCACAGTGACAGGGTGTTGGCCCCCGCGCTGCAGCTCAGTGTCAGGTGTTGCCCCCGCGCTGCAGCTCAGGTCCAGGGTGTTGGCGCTGCACTCAGTGTCAGGGTGTTTGGCCCCGCCGCTGCAGCTCAGTGTCAGGGTGTTTGGCCTACCGCGCTGCCAGCTCAGTGTCAGGGTGTTGGCCCCGCGCCTGCAAGTTTCAAGTGTCAGGGTTGGCCCCCCGCTGCAGCTCAGTGCAGGGTGTTGGCCCCCGCGCTGCAGCTCAGTGTCCAGGTTGTTGCCCCCGCGCTGCAAGCTCAGTGTCAGGGTGTTGGCGCTGCAGCTCAGTGTCAGGGTGTTGGCGCTGCAGCTCAGTGTTCAGGGGGTTGGTGCTGCAGCCTTCAGTGTCAGGGTGTTGGCGCTGCAGCTCATGTCAGGGTGTTTGGCGTGCAGCTCATGTCAGGGGTTTGGTGCTGCACTCAGTGTCATGGGTTGGTGCTCTGCAGCCTCAGTGTCAGGGTTTTGGCGCTGCAGCTCAGTGTCAGGGGTTGGCCCCCGCGCTGCCACTCAGTGTCAGGTGTTGGCCCCCGCGCTGACAGCTCAGTGTCAGGTGTTGGTGCTGCAGCCTCAGTGTCAGGGGTTGGCGCTGGCAAGCTCAGTGTCAGGGGGTTGGCGCTGCAGCTCAGTGTCAGGGTGTTGGCCCCCGTGCGGCAGCTCAGTGTCAGGTGTTGGCCGCCCTCTGCACTCAGTGTCCGGGGTGTTGGCCCCCGCGCTGCAGCTCAGTGTCAGGGTGTTGGCCCCCGCGCTGCAGCTCAGTGTCAGGGTGTTGGCCTCTTCTTATAGCCTCGGCCATATTTATGTAGAACAACAATTCTTTTTTTCAGACCCTCAGACAGTTCTTTGCCATTAGGAGCCAGGCTGAACTTCCAGTGACCAATATGAGAGAGTGTGTGAGAGCGATTACACCAAATATAACACCCCTGCTCCCCACACACCTGACACCTTGTAACACTAATGAGTCACATGACACTGGGGAGGGAAAGTGGCAAATTGGGCACAATTTGTTCATTTTTACTTAGGGGTGTCCTCACTTTTGTGGTCACTTAGGGGTGTCCTCACTTTTGCTGTCACTTAGGGGTGTACTCACTTTTGTTGTCACTTAGGGGTGTCCTCACTTTTGTTGTCACTTAGGGGTGTCCTCACTTTTGTTGTCACTTAGGGGTGTCCTCACTTTTGTTGTCACTTAGGGGTGTACTCACTTTTGTTGTCACTTAGGGGTGTCCTCACTTTTGTTGTCACTTAGGGGTGTCCTCACTTTTGTTGTCACTTAGGGGTGTCCTCACTTTTGTTGTCACTTAGGGGTGTACTCACTTTTGTTGTCACTTAGGGGTGTCCTCACTTTTGTTGTCACTTAGGGGTGTCCTCACTTTTGTTGTCACTTAGGGGTGCACTCACTTTTGTCCCCAGTGGTTTAGACAATGATGTCAGTGTTATTCTGAGGACACCCCATCCCCCTGTGATACAAGCCGGGCACTGACTACTTTACATTGTATCAGGGTCAGATCCTCAGTGTTGTCCCAGGAATAGATAGATAGACAATAGTTACAAATATGTCAGGGGTGTACTTACTTCTTGGAGATGCGGTATATAAAGTGAGGGGTGCAATGACTTCTGGGAGATGCTGTATATAATGTGAGGGGTGCACTGACTTCTCTGAGATGCTGTATATAATGTGAGGGGTGCACTGACTTCTCTGAGATGCTGTATATAATGTGAGGGGTGTCCTGACTTCTCTGAGATGCTGTATATAATGTGAGGGGTGTCCTGACTTCTCGGAGGTGCTGTATATAATCTGAGGGGTGCACTTACTTTTGAGAGATACAGTACACACACATATACACACAGATGAACAGATACGAGCTCGTACACAAGGACAAGTGATACAACTACTCCCACCTCTCCAGGTGAGTGCGGCCATGTGTGTGAGCGCAGCTCTGTATATACACATGTACAGGTGAGTGCGTCCATGTGTGTGAGCGCAGCTCTGTATATACACATGTACAGGTGAGTGCGGCCATGTGTGTGAGCGCAGCTCTGTATATACACATGTACAGGTGAGTGCGGCCATGTGTGTGAGCGCAGCTCTGTATATACACATGTACAGGTGAGTGCGGCCATGTGTGTGAGCGCAGCTCTGTATATACACATGTACAGGTGAGTGCGTCCATGTGTGTGAGCGCAGCTCTGTATATACACATGTACAGGTGAGTGCGGCCATGTGTGTGAGCGCAGCTTTTTTAAATAACTTTCCCCAGGGAGCGCGTCAGGGTGGTGGGAG
>JAODAL010075783.1:0-13861 GCA_025379985.1 Phyllomedusa bahiana | reverse complement strand
GGGTTTTTGGCAGTTTCAAGCTACGTGAGGCTATGGATTTTTTTAATGGCATCAGTAACAAGGCTACATAAGAACTGAAGTGTCACACAAATGGCACTGTCCGCAGCTTTAACATCGCCGCAGGCGTCAGGTACATTGAAGAAGATCATATGGGCCATAAGATCATCATGAATCGGAGATACTATAATTTGGAGCCAAGTTAGTCCGCTTCAGTTCACAAGGTTATTGGAGAATGGCAGTTCAACAAATGGGTTTACCCAGATATCTGGAGGACATTGAACCAGCTCCAGCTGGAGAAGTATGGAATGATGTGAATGAAACTGATGATTCACCCTGCTTGATCAAACCACCATCATCTGAGGAGTTCTTTCTGTCCAGTCTCAGAGGGATCGCCAGTTTGTCAGTGTGTGCCATACAGCAGGAGACCACTGTGCCCTTCATTAGTGCAACCAGAGGAGAACCACATTGGGAGTACGCTAGACAGGAGGATCAGGTACCACCCGTGCCCATGCTCACTACCTGTAACCCTATTACGTGCATTATTGCGTCCTAAGATTTCCCCACTAGTGTGCCTTTCCAGCCCTACTGCTGTACCTTCGGTGCCACCTCCCCCACCTGTTGTTCCTTCGCCCTCTGTTGTGTCTAGTCCCTGGCCCAGTGTCCCCATGAAAGTAACCCGGCGGCAGGCCAGCTCCAGGGGTAAATATGAGGTCTTGCCAACTTTGCTTAATCTCAATCCCTCTCATCTGCATTACCAGTTCCTGAGCGAGAGGAGTATGCAGCAGGCCATATGTTTTGGACTCTTCCCCTTACCATGTTAACCTATGCTGAGACCACTTGTCACTAAGGATAAAGCTCCAAAGCCCTCACAATAAATTTTATTCTGTATTAGGCTCAAAGTCTTTTGTCATTTCTCAGTTGAACTTTGTGCATTAAGTGTACTCACGGCTGGGAGTTACTCTCCTCATCATCAGCCCATCTGATGGGGATTTACTCACAAAGATTTGAAACCTGTTCTTAATGACAAAAGATATGTGGTGCCCAGTGGTACAGAGGAAAAGCTGAGGTTAATTGTTATGTCACGGTGGCCTTATCACCAACGCTCTCATACTACCCTGGGATCACACACACACTGAATATGCTGCAGGTATAAAGGATGGTGGTACTAGTTTCCCAGGGACACACTCTTGGGTGACTGCTGTTTGTTAATCCCTTCCTCACTGCACGCAAGTGTTAATTGAATGTGCCTGTGATGTAACCCAGCAATAACAGGCAGGTGTCAGTAATTGGTGTTCCAAAACAACGGTTTCTTTACTTAAAGAGGTTTTACCACGAAGTAAAATTGATGTGGGAAGCTTGCAAATTAAATAATAAACTTTTTCACCATTCATCGTTATAAAAAATTCTGTACAGTTTTTGTTTTAGCTGCTCCTTTAGCGATCCATTGTTTACAGCTTGTCTCCAGGGGATATGACCAGGGCTGAGAGCTCCTCAGTCCAGGTCGCACATGCTCAGACATCACCTCTCCTCTCAGGCAGCTACTTAGTGTTCAAACCTGTCATTCTACTCCCGTCCTCTGTACTCCTTAGTAATTAGTCAAACAGTGCAAATAAATTTAAAAAAAAGAGACCTCAATGAGGTATGGGTATTGATAAAGAGAAAAAAATCCACAGGTTTGGTTCATGTAGGGATTTGAACCCAGGAACCTTGTGCTGTGAGACAAAAACTTTACCTCGACTACAATTTTGCACTTCAAACCTTTTTTTTTGACTTGAGAGGGGAAAGGAGGGATTCATCTGCTGGGCAAGCAGAGGCGGGAGAGGGTAGGAAAAAAGGGGGCATCGCCTGGGCGCCTACCTCTCCCTATCCCAAAGGTGCGCAGGCAGACCCCAAAGTCGCCGGACTCCGGGCCCGTCCCTGGGCCCCGAACGCCGGCGGTCTCTTTGAACCTTCTACGGAGCGGGAGAGCGGCGCCCCCTGCTCCCAGAGAGTCCCCCACCCGCTCATCAGGGGATCGCTGGACCCTGGTAAGCCGCAGGCCGACACGGCGGGGCCCCCGAGTCCTCATAGCGCTGAGGGCCCCGCGGGCCCGGCAGCTCAGCTGGCAGCGTGCGATGTGTTACGTCATCGCGCGCTGCCTCCCTCAGGCCAAAACGCGTTGCTGGGCCCCGGGGAGCTGGGAGGAACGCGCGGCCGGAAAAGAAGAGGACAGAAGAGGAGTGCGCGCCCGGGAAAGAAGAGGAGCGCGCGCCCGGGAAGCAGGTAAGTATAAATGTTATTTTTAAGTGCCTGAATGCCCCTATACGCCTGCCTGTGGCCCCCATACCCTGCCTGGGGCCCCCCCTACCCCTGCCTGTGGCCCCCCATTTTGCCTGCCTGACCCCCCTTGCCTCCCTGTGGCCTATACGCTGCCTGATGCCCAAATCCCTGCCTGTGGTCCACTTATCCTGCTAGCCCACATACCCCTGCCTGACCCCCCATACGCCTCCGGGGGCCCCCATATTCCTGCCGGGGCCCCCCCATAGCCTCCCTTGGTCCCTACGCCTGCCTGGGCCCCTACGCGCCACCTGTGGCCCAATACGCCTGCCTGTGGCCCCCCAAATCCTCCCTGGGGGCCCCCATATCTTGCCTTTGGGGCCCCCATACGCCTGCCTTGGGCCCCCTACCCCTCCCGTGGCCCCCCCTTCCCTCCCTGGGCCCCCATCCCCAAATGGGCCCCCCATACCCCCTGCCGTCCCCCCCCAAAAAAAGCCGCCGGGCCCCCATGCCCCTGCCTTGGCCCCCATGTGCCTCCCTGGCCCCCCATTGCCTCCTGTGGCCCCATACACCTGCCGAGCCCCCATACGCCGCCTGTGGCCCCTTATGCCTGCGGCCCCCATAGCCTGCCGTGGCCCCTTTTCCCCTCCCAGTGGCCCCCATACGCCTGCCTGTGGCCCCCAAAAGCCTGCCGTGGCCCCATATGCCTGCCTGTGGCCCATAGCCGGGCCCTGGGGGGCCCCATAGCCTCCCCTGTGGCCCCATACCCCCTCCCTGTGGCCCTTTACGCCTGCCGTGGCCCCATACGCCTGCCTGTGGCCCCCATACGGGCCCTGCCCGTGGCCCCATACGCCGGGCCTGGGGCCCCATACCCTCCCTGTGGCCCCTACGCCTCCTGAGCCCCCATACCCTGCCTAAAGCCCCTATGGGTGATTGAGCCCCTTACCCCTCCGAGCCCCCAAAAGCCGCTGTGGCCCCTAGCTATTATCCTGTGTCCCCTTTTAACCTGCCTGACCCCCAAACTATATAATTCCCCCTAATGCCCCTATAAAAAAAAAATAAAATTGCCGCATCAATTAGATGCAAATAAAAAAATTTTATTTCAATCCCAGGCTCCCCAGTATAATAGTATAGGGACTTTTCATATATGACGTTTCGGTAAGGACCCCTTTTTCAAACAAAAACACAAGTTTAGGGCAAAGAGAAAAGGGAAAAAACGGCCCCAGCCCAATATGAGAAGGAGCCCTTCATATTGGGTGCGGCCCGTTTTTCTCTTTCCCTTTTCCCCAAACTTGTGACTTGTTTGAAAAAGGTCTCTTGACCGAAAGTTTATTATGAAAGTCACCCATATCTATTTAAAAATCGGGCTGTGGATTAAATAAAATAAATTTTTTTTTTGCATCTAATTTTAGTGCGGTCAATTTTGATTTTGGCTTTGTGTGGTGAAATTCCACCCATAACCGGCACCTATAAATACAAGAAGCGAGTTGAGAGTGCCCTTCCTTCTTTTATTTTAGTGCCCCTATTACCTGCCTAGTGCCCCTATATCAATATACCTGCCTAGAGTGACCCATATCTATAACCTGCCTGAGTGCCCTAATTTTTATATACCCGCCTGAGGTGACCCTATGTCTATATAAACCCGCCCGAGAAAATGACGCTATGTCTAATAAACCCGCCTGAGAGTGAGCTATTCTATAACCTGCCCGAGAGTGCGCTATGTCTATATACCTGGAGAGTGAGGTTATTATATACCTGCCTGAGAGTGACCATAACTATATACTGCCTGAGTGCCCCTATATTTATATACCCTTCTGTCTAAGGGGACAAAATAATATACCCGCTGATTGAGAGGGATATTAATACCGTCTAAGAGGGGACTTTTAAAACCTTAATTAAGTAGTTATGGAAATGTAGGATTCTAAATTTTGAGTCCAAATCTGCGGGGACGAGATTGGCCGGGAGCAATAGCGAGAAGGTTTTGAATCGGATGGAGAAGAAAAGGGAAGGTGAAAGACGCGTTTAGAAAGAGTTCCTTGATCACAAAATTTTACTCAGTTAAATACTTATATTCTGCAGAGCACACATACAACTTTAACGCCACTAATGGTCCCCTGTATTGCGGTGGTTATGTAATAGAGGGGGGTTTTTACAGTGAAATCAATGTAGGGTTTACGTTTGGTCAGGGGCTGGAAGGTTTTTTGATCCTTAAGTAGTAATGTTTAGGGTCGGTTTTGTAGGGGTTTTTTTTAGTTCATCCTTTGTCCGGTAGATTTGTCCATGTACGGTGGATTTATTTAGTGACTGTTATTTAGGGTATTACACTGTCAAAGGAGGGGAGCAATTTGAAAAAACAATTTGTTATTGTTTTGTGACGCTGAGGGATGGACAGGACATGTGGAATAGAGAAAAATTTTGACAGGACTGGAGTAGGGGGTGAGAGGAAATTTGGTGGGGGGGGCATTTTTTGGGGGGTGAGGGGGGGGGGGGGGGGCCCATTGGCTGTATTAAATAGCGAATGTTTATCATAATTTTGGTCCAGGCATGGCTCCCCTTTGGTTACGATTTAACCTAAATCGTTTTGAGTCCCGAGGGACTCGGGAGTCCATTTATCTTTTCATCTTGCAATTCGGGCAAAACACACTTTGAAAACTAACTTACAGGGCTTTTTATAAGATTGACCCCTTCTCAGTTGTCACAGTTACCCTGCTTGCTTCAGACCTACAAAAACGTTCCCCCGTAGAGGGGTTTAAATTAAGAGTGGGGGGGGGACATTGAAATCATAAACAAAAACCCCATGCTTCTTGTTTTGTAAAATAACAAAAATATAACACTATAAAAAAAATTTGGGGTTTTGACTTTTGGCTTAATTTCGGGATAAAAAAAACATTTTTTAAATTTATTTTTTAAATAAACTAAATGAGCCCAATCTCTTACCTTTAGATGCACTGTCCAACTGTTAAATGTTTCAGCCCTTTTTGAACAATTTTGTGATTTTAAAAAAAGGGAGTTTAAATGACAAATTACACAGGGGGGTTTTTTCCCTGAATAACCCAATACTTTTTGGGGATCAATTTGAATGGGATTTAAAAAAGTCCCCTATACACTGTTAAATTTTTGAATCATGAGACCAAAAACAACACTTTAGTCGATTCATCAAAACTATGTCCGCGATGAGTGGACCATTAAGGGGCGCTATGTTCATCCGGGGTCAGATGCTCTTGGGGTCATTCGACTTAGACCCCATTCATTAAACAGTTAAAAATGGTCTGACGTGCACTTGGTTGCTTCCCCCCTTTTAATATGTTTAATTTGTGTCCCAATTTTTGTCTTTCTGTAACTCTTCCGTCTTCTGTATCTCTGTTGAAACCTTGATGTTCTCTGTGCATCTAAGCTAGTGGCCACTTCTGTCTGAGAGTATCCGCTTGAACTTTTAAACCTTTTGCCACTTTTGGTTAAAACAAAGTTTTAACTTTTTTTTTTTTTTGTGGAATCAACGGGGGAAAACAAATTGTGAAGTGGAACGAAATTTTTTGGGATTTTTAAAATTTTTGAAAGTTAGCGCAATGAATTTAAGGGGCTAATATTTTGCCCCCCCCTTTTTAGCTTTTTATTTTTAAAAAAGTTTAAAATATCCAATAAATTTTTCCACTTTCTTTGTGTCCAATTGTTGATTTTTCACAAAAAAAATTAAAAATGCTATATCTTTCAACCCGAAAGTGGCAAAAGGTTTGAAGGTTCGGGGGCCATTGTTTTCGCAAGGCCTGTACTTCCCCATGGTTTTGGAGAGTGACGCCGCTTCTCTTTTGCCGTGAGGCCTATGCTTTTAAACATTCTAGTACAACCCCCCAGGTGGAAAGACTGAGACAAATATTTTTCTTCCAGGGTATTTACATATCCCTAAGTGGCTTTGTTTTTGTTTTTTCGCACTTTCCTTATATATTTATGTTCTACCCTTTTTAACTCCCATTTTTGTATTGGGTTTGCTTTAAGATTGTCCTTTTTCATTATTATTCAAAAGTCCTTTTGTGATTAGATACTGTTTTAAAGTTTACTTTAAAATTTTTTGTAAGGGACCCGTCAGGAGCGCCAAACGGCACGCGTGTGAGGCCTGAACTGACCCCAAAACCCCTGTCCCTCCTTTTTGGGGTGCCTGACCCCTTAATAGGTGGGCCCCCAAACCGAAGATGAGCCTATGCTGAATAGTGTAAAAACACAAGACGTAGACAAACAATACAAACAAAATAGGGCGGACAAGCAAGCAAGCGGTATGGGACCGGTAAAAAGTAAGAAGGCAAAAGAATAAACGTGAAAAAAAGCAGGGTAAGTTAAACCAGGGGGGCACAGAAAAAAGGGGGCGAGTTATGGGGAAAAAACGACCGTTAACGGCAAGGAGAAGAGACAGAAAAACCCCTTAAATACCTTCCGGAGAACTGGGCAAAGGAATAGGGGATGAAACGGAAGCCAAAAGGGAAGGTAGAGCTGTAAATCATCCGGGCACGGAGCAGGTTAACCCTTTGGAGTGCTGGAAGATTCCTAGCCCAGGCGTGGGCCCAGGAATAAATCAAGATAGAGGGAAGAAACCCATTTCACACTGTAAAAAAAAATGAGACACTATGTCAAAAACCCAGGGTTCGTCGATGGCTGGGGCCCGGCGCCAAAAACTCAAAGTGGGGTTCTTTCTGGCATGATCATGCAGTCCCCCCCTTTATGGGGGGCCCCACCGGACCCTCAAAGACCCTCCGGTTTAGCAAAATGGACTTGGTGAATTTTCCCCCTTTTCCGTTTGAAAGTTTTTTGCAGTGGAACGGGGGAATATTTTGGTATGGTTCGGGGTTTTTTACTTTTTTTTTGATTTTGTTGGGCGTCTTTTAGAGTTTATGACCCCTACCCCAGACTGTGCACGTCGTTTAAACGGTGGTTTTCTTTTTAGTTAAACCCTGTAGGGGGAAAAGTGAAGTGGAACCACGTACGGCAAAAGCGGGGGCCCGTTGGGAGAAAACGAAATTTTTGAACTGGGAGTTGAGGACATAAATTGAAGGGAAAAAGGGACAACTACTCCCGAAAAAAGAAAATTTTAGGGTTTTTTAATTTACAGATGCATGATTCTCGTTCCGGGGGAAACGAGTTGACTTTTCCCTGGAGTGGGTCTACAGGACAAAATCAGGCTGGTGTGGAGCGGGGTGTTCCCCAACATCCCATCAAAAATGTAGAATTACATTCTGAATTCAGAGCATTAATTACAGCACAACCAAGGGATCATTTTCGAATGAGACCACATGATCACCCCCTTTGATCCAGTCGAACAAGGGGGTTATGGAGGTGGGGCCAGGGCAACCCAAGAATAATTCTGCGGAGTTCTCCATGACAAAAAATGAAAGTTTTTCAGTTTGCGAACTCCCAACATTTAAAGTGCCTAGCGTACAAAATGTTTTTTTTCCTCCGGTTAGTGAGGGAGAATCTACACCTGAAACCAGGAAGGGGGGAACACAAAGGAACAAGTTCCAAACCCAAGGGTTTTGCAACACCCTTTCTGATTTAAATTTCCGCAGCACCCCAAATCAATAGGGCACGCAAGCAAAAGTCTTGGAGCTAGAAAAAAAAGGTTATGGGGGAAAAAAAAAACTTGTTATTTGAGTAAGGAGGTTATGTAATCCGAGGTACTTCCCGGAAAATTTTCAGACGTTCGGTTTACTTGGGGGTTGGCTAATTGGACAGTTTTTCGGAAATGGTCAGGGTTCCCCCAATAAAGGGACAAAGGGTTTCCAACCCGGGTCTCTCCTGGTGGCAGAGAGTAAGGGCCCAAAATGGTTTCTTCTCCAGAAGATGGGGGAGTGGGAGGAAAAATCTCAAAGAAGAAATAAGCAGGTTTTACCGGAAAGCCTGACTTGGTGAACAGTCAAACCCCCCTTTCTTTTCCCCGCGTCTTCCCTTAGTTTCTGTCAATGTACAGCTAGAGTCATAAAGTCATCAGGGTTCAGGGATTGGTGGTGACCATAGATTCCCTTTACGGCATCAGACTCCTTTTTGAAAAGGGTTTAGAGGTTGGTCTGAACACCCAGTCAACGTGCACCATTGGGGGAAAATAGAAAGTGTCTTCAAGCCCGGGGCGGCCCTGTGAATAGATACAAAAGAGTCTCCCCCCATGCCAAAACGGTTGGGGGTTATCATAAACCCGTCCCAAAAGCCAAAAAAACTGTCCCCTGATCTTCAGGGGCTTCGAGGGTATGTAAAGCCCCAAACCCGAGGGGGGGCCCTGGAGGGAGACACAACAAATGTACTTTTCGCTTCGTGGGAAAAAAAGTTTTAAGCGAAAAAATAAATTACATGTTCCTAAGGTTCGGAACTGTCGGATTTCCGTAAACGATAGGTTTGAAGATCTTAGATTATGATTTTTGCTGGACCACAAAAACAGGGGAGGTGGGACCAAAGGGGCAGAAAGAGTGGGGGACCCGGGTTAATTGGCATCCCGATGCTGCGGGGATTGATTTTAAAAAGCCCCCATGCCCTGAAAACTGAGTTGTAACTATAAACGGGCGGGGGGACGACAATTTGGTATCATATTGAACTGCGAGGGGAGTGATGGGGTAGGTGTTTTTTAAAGTAAGGGATCCGTCAGGGCGCACGAAAAGCACAGGGCAGTTTAGGTCCGACACTGATCCCCAACCCGTCCCCGGCTTTTGGGGGCCCGCCCTTAAAAGGTCAGCCCCCAACCCGAAGACTGAGCACTATGCTGAAAAGCGTAAAACACAAAACGCGAAAAAAATACAAAAAACCATAAGGGACGGTCAAGAAGCCAAAATCGGTAACTATCGGGAATGGGTACAAAATCAGAAGGCAGAAGGCGGGGAAAAAACGTGAAACAAGCAGAGTAAGATAACCAGGGGGCACAGAATAAAGAGGGCGAGTTTATAAAGGGAAAACAGAAAAATTTTAACAGGCAAGGAGAGGACAGAAGAAAACCCTTTAAAAACCCTTCCCGGAGAACTAAGGACAAAGGCATTGGGGTGGAAAAAAGGAAAAAACCAGTAGGGAAGGTAGAGCTGTCAATACCCCGGGGCAAGGAGCAGGTTAACCCATGGAGTGCTGGAAATTTCCTGGCCAGGCGTCGGACCAGGATTTAAACAAGATAGAGGGAGAAAACCCCGTTCACTAGTAAACACAAATGAGAAACTATGTCAGAAACCATGGCTTCGGGCATCGGCCGCGGCCCGGGGACCAGAACTCAAATGGGGTTCTTTTGGCATGTCTGACATACCCCAAAGTCTTTACATTGCTGTTGGTATTAAACCCTATAGACTTATTTTTTAATTTTTGTGTGGGAATAAAATTTTTTTGTTTAGAAAGTTCCAGATGGTCTGTAAGAATGTTCCTGGAGATGTTTTTATGTTGCAAGCTCTTTGGTTTGAATGCATTGCAGTTGGCATGTATAAACACAACAAAAAGTTTGGGGATTAAATTTACATTTTGTCCCAGATTTTACCCCCAGAATGTCCAGAGTAAGTGGGGTGTGCAGAGGATTAATAAGATACTGTTAGGGTATGTTCACACGGCTGATTTTGACGCTGTTTTTGAAGAGGTTATCGGAGCGTTTCCGCTCCCAAAACAGCATCAAAACCTCGCCTGAAACACGCTTCTTCAGAAGAGGTTTTAGACGTGTTTCTCGGCTCATTTTTGGACAAAGTTTTGGGCGAGGTTTTGGTTGAGGTTTTCAACACTGCTTTCACCCATACAAGTTAATAGCCAGGTCAAAAAAAGCACCGAAAAACGCATCAAAAAACGCGCTGTAAGAGGACAAAAGGGATTGTGGTGGACCAGAGATATGTGTCACCAAGGACCCTGGCATTGGTGAGGTGAAAACCTGTAATTTCAGGTGTCAGCAGCGGTAGGTTGCTGACATTTGTTTTCTGTTAGTATGCTTGCACAGCAAGTAGTCTGGGTCTGGTTTTCACAGGAGCAGTCATAGAGTTGGGTGGGTGACTGCTTCCACATCTTCAGGTACAGGCCAGAGTTTGGCGGCTGTATGTAGTCTGGAGATCAGGTGGGAGGGTGTGTGATTGATTGTCTGTGCAGCTGGGAGAGTGCTGGTGTGCAACACAGAAGATTCCAGGAACAGACTACACGCCGGTCTCAGTGGGAGAAGGAAGCCTGGAGGCCGATCTGGACACAGGACTGTAAGTGTCCCACACGGACTGTGTAAGACTGTTTTGTTTCCCTCGTTTTGGCTGAAGTTAAGCCCCGTTTATGTTGCTGTGTGTGTTTGAGGCTGAAATAAACGCCTGTTCGCCTAAACAGATGTAAAGACTGGTCCTGTCTTACCATACCACCGAGCTGATCCCTTACAGCGCCTAAAACACGCTTCAAGAATTGACATGACACTTCTTTTTCTGTGTCCAAAACAGCTTCCAAAGAAGTGCCTAAAATGAGTGTCAAAACCTTGTTGTGTGTTAACTTCAACGCTGTTTTACATAGGAATCATTTGAAATGAACTACGGGCATTTTGGATGCTGTTTTGGGCACTGAAACCCTCCAAAAACTGCATCAAAAACAGCGTCCAAATAAGTCGTGTGAACACACCCGTAGGTTGTCATGGGTATCTGGAGCCCACAGCTACTGGAGTGTGCATGGTGGAGGACCCATAGAGCAGATCCAATGACCAAGCTTGTCCCATAGATGCTGAATTGAGTTCAAAGCTGCAGAATTAGGGGTCAGGGTAGTACATGAAGCCTTGGACATGCTCTTTCAAACAATGTCAGACATTTCTTGCTGTGTGAAATGTCATATTGTCTTTCTGTAGGATTCCATTCACCCCAGGGAAGACAATCATAATATGAGTGTACGTGATCTGCAATAATCGATTTATACCCAAATTGGCTGAGAGTAATAATAATAATAATAATCTTTATTTATATAGCGTCAACATATTCCGCAGAAGTAGAGAGTACCTTCCACATAGATGGGTGGGCCCAGAGAATGCCATGAAAACATTTCCCAGATTCCCCAGATCATGACGCTCTCATCACCAGCTTGTGTTCTTCCTGCAATGGTTGCAGACTGTTTGTTTTCTGATTTTTCTCATCTGACACACTAACATCTATTGATTTGATGAAGCAGAAAACATGGCTCAGCACAGAAGACAACCCTTTGACAATCAATGGAGGTCAAATTCCAATCATGATGTGAAAATTGAAGCATTCTCTGCCTATGCATTCAGATTAGGAGAGGTGCATTGACAATGTGACTGCCTCAAATCCCCATATGTAGTAGGGTTCGCTGAACTGTTGTTTTAGACACATGTCTGATAGCTCCCTGGTCCATTGTAGTGGTGAGCTACTTCCATGTCCGTCCACCTTAGTGTACCTTTTTAGCTGATGTTCACATCTCACATCAATGGTATGTTGTGCTCTGCAGTTTTTATATCGCTTATTCACAAAAGGGTCATTTGTCCTCTCACCATACACTTTCACTACAGCAGCACAGGAACAATTCACAAACTGTGCAGTTTCAGAAATGCTGCCACCCTTGGCCCGTAAACCAATTATTATCCCAACTATGTTAAACCGTACCTACTATCCATGACGGCAATAAGTGATATGTGTGCAGACAGCCTACAACTTATACACCCACCAAGCCAGCTGCAAACAGTGAAAGTAGGAAGTGGTCAGAATACTCCGACTCAACCATGATTATTTGAAGTCTCTTGCTCCTGTTATTGTTTATGTTACTGGCTAAACACCTATCACTTTTAGTGTGTGTATCCTTACACCCCATAGGAATCACTATGGTTTTGTACTATGTACAACACAGGTCTATAACAATACTATTTCCATGAGGCCTGAATACGATATGAGTTTGTAGGTTTGATTTTTATAGAGTAAAATAGCAAATAAAATTTGTATCTTTATGTTGATTGCTATAATTTCTCATTTCCTTGGTTAAAATACAGCGATTGTGAACCATAATGGTAATTTAATTGAGTTAGCACTAATGATTTCCCTTTTCCAGACTAACAATGATAATGAAGAAGTTACATGGTGTGCCTTATTAAAAAGGTTAGAAGGGTTTTAGGTTGGGGGGTTTTTAAAAATGGCAAATATCTCAAGGGAAAATCCAGTCATTTTAATTAGAGTAATTAACCTAAACTATTTGTTTCAAACTTCCCTCCAAATGTTTTAAAATTCCCTTCTCCAACAGGGGCCAATGTGTGGATTAAGAGAGTTTCCCCGTGAATAGGAGGTGTGGATGCCTCCAGCAAAACATTGATCTAAGGGCACTTAAATAGTGATTTGTAAAACATAAAGATATTTGCTTTTTTTTTTTTTTTTAAAGGGAAATTTCCCACATTGTTTTTTTTTAATTAAAAGGAGGGGGGGACGGAAATTTTTGTTAATTTTTTGCGTTTAGGTTTTGTTTTGGGTTTTGGATTTGTTTGCAGTGTTTGGTATGAGTTGCCCCTGCCCCCGGGGCCCCCAAAATTTTTTCCCGGGGTTTAAAACAAATCTAGAATTTTTTTTTTATTGCAGTATATAGGCTATACTGTAAATTTGAATGGGGGAGTACCCCCTTTTTAAAATATTATTACGTGGATTTTTTTTTAAAGGGTGTCATATAAAAATGAAAAAAAAGCATACACAGTAAAAAAAAAATTATTTTCCTTAATTTTAACTACTTCCGGACATTTGGGGGGTTTCTTTTGGCCCTCGTTTCTCAAGTTAGTCCCCCCACCCTTGTGACTCTCTAAAAGGTAAAACCCCAAAATGGTGTATAGAATAACAAATCAATCTTCCCCACTAAAAAAGTGTTCAATAGGGGGTAAATTTAGCACAATTACTATACTTTAAATCATGAAAAAAAAAATTTTACGTGCTTAAAAACGGACTGAAAAAATTTTTGTCATTTGGGCCAAAAGCGACCCAAAGACTCCGGGCGAATGTAGGAAAAACTGTCTTGGTCTAGAATTTTTGTGTTGCCCCCTGCAAAAAAAATCGAGCAACCCCTTTAAATTTTTTTAGAGCACTATATTTTCTTTAGGCTCTGAAAAAAAATTAAATGGGTGCTATGGGCAACAAAGAAAGTCTTAGACCAAGACAGTTTTCATACATGTGGCCCTCTATTTTTAGAACCAAAGTGGACTCTTTCTAAAGTAAAACTCTATGTCTATTTCCCCCATCTCTCAGAACAGGTGCTCTCAAAAGATATGCAAATCTCAGATCCCGAGAATTATTTCCATGATATCTAATGCCATTCTCAATTAATGTACATGCTCTCTATAACTGATGTATACTGGATGAATAGTTTTGCTAATGTAGAAAAAAGCACAAGTGCAGCTTACTACATATACACAAAACTTACTTTTGCACATGAATTTTTTTTTTATAGAAAAAATTGTAATTTCTAAATTTGGGTATTTTCAAAGTTTGTTGGGTTTCACAAACACACTGAAAAATTTTGGTTACCTAGAGGTAGATCTCGCCTTAACCAATTAAAGTGCTTTTTGGCCATTTAAAACAATATATCTTTTTTAAATAATATTATGAGGAGAGGAAAAATAATTAAATTATTTAGCTTGAAAAAGACGGTGCAGGGAGACATGGAAAATTTTAAT
>JAODAL010075782.1:0-13862 GCA_025379985.1 Phyllomedusa bahiana | reverse complement strand
TACTATGGGGAAAACCTCCGAAGCTTTGGGCCCCCTGCCCATGTGCGGATCGTCCCTCCCTCTACAGGTTGGGGGGGGGGTTCTTCAGCGCTAAAAGTACAATGCCGGGGCTGGGGGGGAAAGGTGGGGGGTGGAGCAGTACCAGCTCCATCGCAGCAACCTTTAGTCTGGATCACTGTGAGAGCTTCCTTCCCCGCCTGTGGGGGGGGCAGTTCGCCAGCAGCCAGCGCGGGAAGGGAGAGACCTAAACCAAAACAGGTGGGGGGCCCTATTGGGACAGCACTTGCCACCCAGTTAGGGAATCCGCTGGTATGGGCACCCAAACTGGATGTGTGGCCGCAACTTGCCGGTTTCAGTGGAGAAGCTGCCCTCCCGGGGCCAGTAGGTGGCATAGAGGGTGTTTCATGGGGCGGGGGCCCTCTTTCCCCAAGGAAACCCGCTTGTCCACGGGAAATGGGGAAGACTGCCTTTTGTCAAGATGAATCGGGCAGGTTTGGCCAGGTTTTTCCACACACCAATCCCCTTAGGCGCCGATAATAGCCATGACCCTCACCCAAACTGTTAAAAATGAGTCTGGGTTCAAACTACCTCCCTACCCACTTTTCTGTGCGCCCCCCGCCTGAGAAACTCTGTGACAGTTTTCTCCATCTGCCACCAAAACCATTTTTTCCCAGGGACTGGTTTCCACCCCCCTCCCCTTTCTTCTTGTGCACTGTTGCCCTCTGTTGGCTGTGGCTGCTGCCTGACCTCCCACCTGTGTCATTGTGACTCTCTACCTCATGCTGTTGCCCCTGCTCCGTCCCCTCCACTCTCGTATTGTGCCATCTGTGGCCTATCCATTTTTTTGCACCCCCAAAATTTGATTGTGCCTTTTGATTTCATGTGTGTGGGGCTTCCCCGTGACTAGTACGTGCATTGTGCCCTTGGCCTATTCTGTTTTTTCCCCCCTCAGAATGTTTGTCCCACTCCCCTGACCTCACCCGCGTGGCTGCTGCCGTTACCTCCACACTGGTTCTTGTGCCAATTTTGACCTCATGTGCGCCCGCATCACCTCCATTCTTGTCATTGTGTCACTCTGTGGGCCTACTACTGTTTTGCCACCTAGAATGTCATTTTCCACTGTCTGACCCCATGTGCGCTGCTTTGCCCTACACACGGTCATTGTCCATGTCTGACCTATGCTGCTGCTGTGGTGCTTCGTGCCCTCTTACACGTGCTTGCCCCACTCTGGGCCTATCTGTTTTTTCCACCTCCAGAATGTCATTGTCCCACTGCCTGCCCTTTCACGCTGTGCTGGGCTGTGCCGTTCCCTCCACACTGTGTCATTGTGCCACTGTTGCCCTCTTGGCTGCCGGGGCTGCTGCTGTGACCCCCCAACCCGTCATTGTGCCTTTTCTGCCCCCAACTGCTGCTGTGGTGCTGCGGACCTCACACTGTGTCATTGTCCCACTCTGTGGCCTGCTCTTTTTTTTTGCCACCCCCAAAAATTTTGTCCCCACCCCCCTGACCTATGTTGCTGTGGTGCTGCCTGACCTCCACGGTGCATTAACTCTGGGGCCCTACGCCTTTTTTTTGCCATTTCCCAAAAATGTGTTTTGTCCCAAATCCTCCCTCATGCTGCTGCTGTGTGCTGCGTGACCTACAACTGTGTCATTGTCCCACTGTCTGCCCTCCCGTGCTGCTGGGGCTGCTGCCGTACCTATCCGTGTCATTTTGCCATTTTGACCTCTTTTGGTGCTGTGGCGCGCCATGACCTCCCCCCGTCATTTCCCACTCTGGGGCCCTACCCTGTTTTTCCCACCCCCAGAAGTCATTGTGCCCCCCTGACCTCTGCGTGCTGTGGCTGCGCCGTGACCCCCCAACTGTGTCATTGGCACTGTCTGACCTCTGTGGGGTTGTGGCGTGCCGTGACCCACATGTGTCATTGCCACTCTGTGGCTACTCCTGTTTTTCCCAAAACCCCGAATGTCATGTGCCATGCCGACCTCATGCGCTGCTGTGGCTGCCCCGTGCCCCTACACATGTGTCATTATCCCCTTTGTGGCCTACTCCTGTTTTGCACCTCCAGAATGTATTGTCCACTGCCTGACTCAGTGTCTGTGGCTGCTCCCGGTAAATAAACACTTGTCTTGTGCCACTGTTTGCCCTCATGCTGTGTGTAGCTGCTGCCGTGGCCCCCAATGTGTCATTGCCCCACTGTGGCCTACCCCTTTTTTTGCCACCCCCAGAATGTTTTTTTTCCATGTCTGACCTCGCTGCTGCGTGGTGCTACGTGCCCTACCCACTGTGTTTTTGTCCCACTCTGTGGCCTCTCCTGTTTTTTCCCCCTCCAGAATAAAAATTGTCCCAATATCTGACCTATGGGGCTGTGGCTTGGCCGTGATACATACTGGTCTTGTGACTGTTGCCCTCATCTGTGCTTGGTGCTGTGTGACTACAACCTGTTTTTGTGCCCTGTCGCCCTCATGCGCGCTGTGGTGATCCCGGACCAAACACACCGTCATTGTGCAGTTTTGACCTCATGTCCCGCTGCCGTGACCTCCCCCGGGTTCATTGTCCCCACCTGGGGCCTTTTCCTGTTTTTCCCCCCCAAATGTCATTTCCCACTGTTTACCTCTGTGCTGTGGTCCCGCCTTCACCTCCCCCACTCTGCCCGTTTTGCCACTGAGCTCTCCTTGTTTTTTTTCCAGTTTCTTGGCATGCTTTATCAGGCACTTCCCACTTAGTTTTTTGGTCGTTTTCCCCTCTTAATCCCCGGGAATTTTATAGTGAGCGATTCTAAGAGTGGCGGCAGTATGTGCGTGTCATATTAAAAAAAAAACATTGTATGAAGCCCAAACCCCAAGCCCCCTCTGATATTTAATATGGCAAAAAGTTCTACAGCCCCCTGAGGCTCTGTGCGCCTGTTTTTGGCGTTTTTTAAGTGTTGCCCTGAAGTAATTGGGAAACGATTAATTTTTTTCCCGGAAATTTAGCAAAGTGAAAAAAAATCAAAATTTGGGAAATTCCCCCATTCTGAAATGTTTTAACCGGGATGGAAAAAAAGTGGGGTTGGACAGATCCTTGGGCCCGCGGGCCAAGTGGTGAGCAGAGTTGGGTAGCCTAAGTGCAGGTTTGGGATGAGGGTACGGGAAACAGGGGACGGCCCCCAAAGGTGTAGGATAAAAGGTACACAGCCCGGGGTGTAGTGGTGAAGTAGCACGTCCAGGAAAGTACAGGTGTAGGCCAAGCGAGGAAAAACCCAGAGGTGCACCCCGGCAGATTTTACAGCGGTAAACGTGCAAAAGAAGTGTGCGAGTCAGCACGTACGGCAGAAAAGTGGTAAAGCTTTGTGCTGGAAGACAAAAAAAACTGACCTGGGAAGGGGGAAGTTTCCTTATATCCCAGAGGTTACAGGACACTGGGGGGTCCAGGTTTGACCTTTTGTGGGAATGCCGCGCACGTCCCCTAGAGGGGGGATGGTGCAAAGGATGCGGGAGTAAAGGAAAAGCGCGATGGTGATTTTTCAGGTTGGCAGAAGCAAGAAGGTGCTGCAGAGGAGGGCACCAGGGAATGTCAAGCGTGGCGGGAACAGGAGACCGGGCACGCTGTCGTCCGTAGCAGGGGGCCGCGGTGTGAACCGTGACAATCATACTTTTGTTTTGCATTATTTTAGTGGTATAAGTTGAGAAATAACTGATCGTTCTTGCCTTAATGGCAAATTTAGTTAATTACGAGATTTGGCCTAGTCAGAATCTTTTTTCTTGGTCAGGCTGTTCTGAAAGTTATTGGCCTAGTTTTAGCATTTTACATTCTAAATGTGTCTAATCCTATGATTTTAGTGGCAACCAAGCCCCACAACACCCCCAAACTTTGCTGCATTACAAAAGGCGGGGAGGTGCAGTTGCGCCCCAAGTTTGGAGTGTGACTGTTCTAATTACAGTACGGGGTTTTTCCAGTTTTTTGGGCCCTTTTAACACACCCGAAATGGTGCCCGTTTAATTTTTTCGTCCAAGAAAACTTTCTTAAAAGTGCTTGTATTATGCAAAAGTAATAAAGCATATAAAACCTAGATATAATTGGTTTCTCAGTAATCACATAAAGCCACAGAATAAAGGTTTTAAAAAAATTTTTTTTGCAAGGTGAAGTTTTAATAAAATTTTTAAAATTGTAAAAAACAGTAAAGGAATTGAGTGCTTTTTTCCCTACCAGAAAAAATTAATAAAAGTTAAGTAATAAACTATATATAATGCCGAACTGGATGGGCTTCCTGCTGCGGGAGACTACCAGGTTGCTACCCCTGATGCAACTAGCTTGCTATGGCAAACAGGGTGGAGCGTGGTAAAAAAATCGTAAAGTAGGCTCGAAGTAAAGGGCAGGCAAGAAGGTCAGGACAGGCCGCAAAGGTTCGTGGTCGGGGGACTGAGGTAGCAGGTATAGTATATGGAAATAACTGAGCAAATTTTGGAAAGCTTTTCGCAAAGCACAAGACACTACTAATCTGGCAAGGAAACTCAAGAAAGGACAGGGGTAAATAAGTTTAGCGTGGTGAAAACAGTAATTTGCAGCTGGCCCTTTAAAATTGACAGTCGGGCCCACCCCAGGGAGAAGGGTGTACGCCAACAGCAAGACAGTAAAAGGGAGCATGGAAGGTGAGTGGCGTAAGGGACCGGCTCGAGGGCCTGGGGCCCGACTGTAGATGGTCCCCCCACATTAGAGAATGGGTGAGTTTTCACTTAACACTTACCTTAAAACTATCCAAAAAAAAATGGCAATGGCTAAAACATAACTTTTAATCATTTATTAAAAATGTATATAAATCAGCTACACTTGTTTATGGCCAGGCCATTCCCCGGTCATTCCAGTAACTATAACCATACGTATAACCATCAGTGATCCAATGATGAACAATACACAAGTAACAATGTTCTAAGGGACATCACTTCCATTTTTCTTTATGCCAATTGTTCAGAGGTGTGTGTCCTTTCTCCATATACAGAATACCAAGGTAACCTCTGGTCTGCTCATAGGTGATGGACTAGGAGGAAAAAATAGTTGGCAATAACCACTGCCCCTACACACATCTTATATGCCTCCTATATTTGTAAAAATGGAGTAGTAGCCATGAAAAGTGTGGCCCTGTATATAAGATCTCACCCTATTAGGCCCTATAATGTTCTTAATCAGATGCAGAAAAAATATCAAGACATATCATCACCATTAATGTTATAAAACAAAATAGTCACCTATGTTTGGTATCAAATCTTGACACATTTCCCCCTCTCAATCGGGCCAAGATAGGTTATTTCGGTACATCATAACTGGCACCTATTTTCAGGGAGTGCGTTATCATACTCCCAAAACTATCACTGTGTGTATGATATATTTTTAAATGTTCACCTTATAAACTCTCCTAGCTTTATATAATTGAGAGACAGAAATGCGTCAGGGTTTGATGCCAAACATGGGTGACAAATCTAGGCACATTTATGGGAGATGAGAGGCAACCAAGTGTCACATCAGAACATCTGTAACTGTTTACATCTGCATGGTCTGCATGCTAGATGACCGAAAAGGGTCACTAACTGGTACCCAACCTAGCTGATGCAGAGCGCACTTCTTGACATCTCTAGCATTAATGGCAACTATTATTTCTGCTCAGAATGAATTGACTTTCATTGCTGAACAGCACTAAGAACCAATGGTTCCTCATCCAATGTAGTTGCTCCCTGGCCCACGCAAGAAGATAATGCCTGTGCTTGTTGGTGGGGTCAGGTCATCTAGCACGCAGATCATGCTGATGTAAACAGTTAGGAATGGTCTGATGTGACACTCAGTTGCCTCTTACCCTTAAATGTACTTGGAGTTGTATGGCATCCATCATCTGGTTTCGCAGGACATTGTTTACAATGAAGTGGTCATCATTAAGTAATGTAGTCAAAGGACGTCCACTTCTTTGCCTTTCTATGACTCTTCCATTCTCTCTGTATCTCTTTTGCAACCTGCTGAGAACACTCTGTGAGCTCAGTGGCCACTTCCATCTGAGAGCATTCTGCTTGAAGTCTTGCAATGGTGAGGTACTGTTGATCAGTTGCAACGTGTTGTCATATTCTCATTATCTCAAAATGTGACCAGCATGATGAAGAGGACTATTTAAATCCCAATTCAAATTGATCCCCTAAATTTATTGGGCAATTCAGCAATCAAACACCAGTTGTGAATTTTGCCATTAAGCTCCTTGTTAGAGATCAGCAAGTTATGCAAAAAGTAATAAAACATTGAGAAGCTGGACATGTGCATTATAAACTTAAGAAAGTCAAGAAATTCTATGTTCATCATGGAATTAAAACCAAGAGCCAAATATCTCTAACTTTTTGTGAATAGTGTAGATATGCTCCATCAGATATTATACTGTACATGTATTCTATCCTACAAGCTTTTATGGCTGAATATATTAAACAATGCTGTATGTAGATACCATATGATTGCAACTTTACTTCTATACTTGAAAATGAGGGGTGTGTATTTGTAAAAAATATTAAAACAAAATGATATATTTCAAATCTGGGGAATTGAGTGATATTTTGTAGCTAAATATGTAGATGTATAGTATTTTCCCTGCACTTCTATTAAATACAAAATTGTGATTAAGTTACAATTTTATCTAAAATCCCACTGAGTAAAGATTTCTAAATAAGTCTGAAATAAATCGATAAACTTTAAATTGTTACTGTTTATTTATTATAGTACACATACCTTCCTTCCAAGAGAAATGTATCTAAAAAGGCAGTGATATATTGCCTAAACTACATACAGATAACTGATCACTGGTTTTGAAAAGCTGAACACACCAATTAAATACATCTGAAATTGCAAAAGCAAGATTTGCCAAAGGACTTCTGTGTGAAAAAAACACTTTCACTCTATTAAAAAAAACATTACTTTTATTAAGAAAAATCTAAGCACATGAAAACAACAGCAAAAAGAAACTGATGAGCTTTCAGATTACCCTCTTTTGCATGCAAATCATATCAGAGGTTCTCATTAGCATAAATGCATGAGAAATTCTAAATGCTTTTAATTTCCAATCTCAGCCAGCAGTCGAGTAATTTGTCACTGTCAGGCTGAAAATCTAAAAAGCAAAAAAAAAGTAGAGCAAATGCAGAGCTCTGTGCTAAATTGGAATCATAAGATTTTTTTGATCTACTAATTGACTAATGCTGCCATTCAATCAACTGCCTTGAAGGTGTAAATAATTCAATGCACACTTGGAGACAGTCACTTTCTGCACACTGTGTTTGTATATATTTATATATATATATATATATATATATAAATATATATATATATATATATTATATATATATATATATTTTATATATTATATACACATTATGAGAAAATATCTTTCCAAGGCTTAAAATAATTATGGACCATTGTCAGTGTTTTGGTGTTAGTATGTATATTGTTGTGTATGTACATAATATATATATTAATATTTCTAAGATTATTTAAATATTAGTATTATAATATATATATATATATATTATAAAATATTATTTATTATATTATATATACACCCACGGCACTTTATTAGGTAACTTGTCCAACTGCTCGTTAACTTAATTTCTAATCAGCAATCACATGGCGGCAACTCAGTGCATTTAGGATGTAACATGGTCAACAATCTACTGCATGTTCAAACGAGCATCAGTATGGGAAAGAAAGGTGATTTGAGTGCCTTTGAATTTGGCTGGTTGTTGGTCAGAAGGCTGGTCTGAGTATTTCAGAAACTCTGAACCGGGGTATTTTCAGCACAACCTTTTAGGGTTTACAGAGAATGGTCCGAAAAAGAAAAACATCCAGTGAAGCAGTCCTGTGGGCGAATGCCTTGTGAGCAGGGTCAAGGGAAGGAGACTGGTTCGACTGATAGAAAGGCAACAGTGCTCAAATAGCACCCTTACAACCAGGTAGCAAGAGATCTTGAATGCACAGTAGGTGACTTGAGGCAGATGGCTAAGCGCAGAAGACACCGGGTGCCACTCCTTTAGTAAGACAGGAATGAGGCCCAATTTGCCAAGCTCATCGAAATTGACAGTAGAAGATTGAAAAAACGTTGCCTGGTTGATGATCTCGATTTCTGCTCGACATTCGGATGTAGGCGATTTGGGTCAACACATGAAAGTGGATCATCCTGCTTGTATCAACGGTTCAGGTGGTGGTGGTGGTGTCGGTGTGGGATATTTTTTTGGCCTCTTGGCCCTTGGGTACCAAATTGAGCATCGTTGCACACCTGGAATCTATGCACGAAGAATTGAGGCAGTTGAAGGCAAAAGGGGTCCAACCATTGCTAGCATGGTGAAACTATAAGTGCGTGAGTTTTAAACTATTAAAATTATGTATAATCGGATTTCTTAGCTTTTTATAATGTGCAATTTATTATAATATAATATTGGCAATAGAATCCGATCATAATTCTTTAATAACTTGTTTACTTTCATTATTGATATTTGTATTTTTGAGTAACTTTACTGTGGGCTTGTTACAAAAGCAACATAAGAGCAAACTTTTAGAAAAAAGACAATAAAAATACAAAGATATTTGTAATCTCTACTCTTTTGCTGCTGTGGAAAATGACCACTGTGCCAAAATGTTAAACTATAGGGAATAGTATTTAGGGTATTCTGTTAACTCATTGCTTTTTTAATTTTCTGATTGTAGATTCTTTAATTCTGTTATTCAGAGATCTGCTTTACTGCAATTACATAGACATAGGATCCTGGTAAAAGCTGACACATTGACTTCTATGTGAGAGTTTTCTAGACATGTTCTGTGATCTTGGAAATAGTCATTGTTTGGAGAACGGAAATTGTGACTATCACCTATTCCGAATGGTGGCTCTAACTACTATATATTTATGAGTCACTTTTCCTTGTAATCCTGCCTTGGACGATAATGAGGAAACTGCTGAAAAGTGATTTCTACAAATCAGTAAATGTCAGTCCCTACTTAGACTTTGTGGCAAAAGTGAAAATTACCAAATTAGATGGTAATATGGAAAATTAAGAAAGGCAACACCATAAATTATAAAATATGTTTAACTTAAAAACATGATTTAAACACTAGTCATTTTCTGATAACACATTTTCTTAACTTGCCTTTCTTTGGAGAAAAATGGCCATACATGTCTTTAGGTTGTGTTTGATATGGCAGTTTAATCCCATTTGCTTAAACTAGAATGAGCTGCAATAATATAGACAAGAGTTTTAGGGAAAATGTAACCCTTTCTCATTTTCTTCTTTAAGTCTTTTAAACATGCTTTGTTAATATTCACACTTGAAAGGGTTTCCAGGAAATATTCTGTTTATGGGGTAAAAAGGCAATTTTGATATAAAATAGTAGATGGTTCTTTATAGTTACAATAGTCAAACTATTGATTGCCCTACTGCAAGATGGAGTAATGGCAGATACACATGGAGAGCTAATAGAGTGAATGACAAATGGCATTAAGGATTACAATTGCTTAGGATGGATCCAGAAATCTACTCAACAAATTTTGATCAGAAACTAACACAAAAGTTGTATGCATGGTTCCAGACCTACATTAGTTTCCTTTATCTATCTTAACTATACATTGCAAACATCACAGCATCTTTTCACCACCTCTGTGTGTGTTGCTGGGATCTCAGAAATGAAATGAGATCTACAAATGGCCTGAAAAGGCATTTTGGCAAGGGCTACAAGTGCAACACTCTCTACTCCAAAGTGGGATACCTGGAGAACACTATCAATTCTGTTTTCACTTTTACTGCTAAAGATTTCATCATAGAAAGTTTTCTATGCAACTGTGACATGGGTGTCTTTTACACATCGTATTGAAAAGTTCTCCAAGGCTTAGTTCAGATGGTGTTTTTTATTTTAAGAGTTTGACAAGAGCAGTAAAAAACAAAAAGAATTGTACACTGTTTTGCCTGTGTTCTTCCAAATTTAGTTGTCACCTTCCTTGTTTGGTGGTCATAACTTCAATTCCTTCTCTTCTTTCCCCTGTAAAAAGTATGCTGCTACCTTTTACATGTAGCTTCATAGCCTTATACTCACCATATGCTCTATGTATTCAGACACCTTTCTATATTAGCCAACATTTAACCTTTTTAGCAACTTGTGCTACAGTATTTCCTCTGTGGGATCAAACCAGAAGGACAAACCTTCTCTCCATAACCCCATTAAGGAACCTTGGAAGCCCATCACTTTGTTAGGTGCTAACTAACAGGCTCAGAACAGGGGAACAGGGAAATTTCCAATGGTCCTCTGAGCATTGCAGATCTTTTAAACTGCATATACAGGCAGTCCCTGATTTACACCGTTCCAACTTACATCTGTCTCCTAGTTACAAACGGAGACTTATGGGGCATGCTGGCACTTTTCGTTCCATGTTAAACAGCAGATAGTAGCTGTGGAACGACAAATTCCAGCATGCCACAGCAGCACATGAGGTGAAATCTTCTTAACAGGGGCAGAGACAGCAAAACAAATGTAAAAACCTTTTCCTGCACTATCCAAAACTAACAAAAACCCTTTTGTTATCGAGTTACATTTAATAAATCTACCTGTTCTGACTTGCATACAAATTCAACTTAAGAACAAACCTACAGTCCCTATCCTGTTTGTAACACGGGGACTGCCTGTTTATCCTTGGAAGAGGCAGAAAGGTAGAAAAAAAAGAGGCAAAAAGACAAAGTATAAGAGTCATGTACAGACATGTACAGTAGCTAAAGGGTGGGCAGCTAGAATCCACTCCACTGGTGGGCCCTAATCACCCTTGTCTGCCACTGCTAACCACTGCATACTAAGGGTCCGTCCACGCGGCATGGTTAAATGGGCAGATTTTCATACAGTTTGCGGATTTTAAAACTGTCTGAAAACTGACAAGAAACCATCTCCATGCACTTTAATAGAAAATCTGTTTAGTAGTCTACACTGACCAGATTTTTAGCCAGATAGCTTTTCAGCCGCCAGCGTTCCGAAAAACTTGGAGCATGCACAATCTCCCATCTCCGAAACCAGAGGGAAAGTGTGAAATTTAATGGTTATGGGGGACGGGCGAATCCACAAACCACGGAAAAAACTGTCCCTCAAAATCTTTGAAAGACTATAAAATAGCGGCTGGCATTTTACATATATCGTGTGGGCGTACCTTAAAAATCCCCTACAAGACCCAGATAGTCTGGCCATTCTCAAATCAGATAGTTTCTTAAGTATGTCCATTTCTCCTGCTTCCAATACATCATCTTCAAGAACAGTCTGTACATGTATGTGCCCGTGTGTATGTGTCACAGGAAGAATACAATGATGAAATCACATGAGCCAAAATTTATGTTTTCTGTGATTGGGCTTGTTGTCTTTTCTATTACAACTGGCCCTACCTACAAGAAGACTTCTCCAGCCTCTACTTTATTTTTCAACATAACTCATCACATTTCATCATACCTACGTGAAGATATCTCCTAGCTTCTGCTTTTTTTTTGCATCTAATTTCATCACATTTCTTATCACATACTAAATCATATAGCTACCTAAACTACTTAAAGTGCCACACATTTGTCCCTTAATATAATAATGCCACTGGGAGCCCCTTAATATAATGTAATTTGATGAAGACTAAGGGCGACATATATGAAAACCATCTGGGTCTTTCTTTGTTGCCCATAGCAACCAATCAACCAATCAGAGATCCCCTTTCATTTTTTCAGAGCACTATATGAAATTAAAGGGGAGCACTGATTGAATGCTATAAGCAGAAAGTCTTACACCTAGACAGTTTTTATATATTGTATGTCCATCTAAGTCTCTTCTGGACAGGCCTGGCAGACAGGTGCAATTACAGGCTTATGTCACAGAGAAGGCACCAAATCGGGTAGCAAAAAGCCAAGTGCTGGGTAAAATTGGCTGGCAAAAACCAAATCTACTTGATGGTATTTAAAAAAAAAAAATAAAGATTCCCCCAGAACCCCTAAATAAATACAAATCCTTCCAGTGCATACTTTCAGCTGCCCTATTGGATGTGTATTGCGGCGTGTACTTATATACAGCTCAATACGATGTGTGGATGCTGATTCTAGTACAGATTCAGCCCTGAATCTTCCATCAGAAACAGCATCCAATCTGAATGCAATATCTTACATTGTTTCTAATGGAAAATTAGCATCTTTGTGTGCACAACACTGATTTTCCTCAACGCTGATTTATTTTTACGTCAATTCTTGAGGATGAATCTGCTGCACAAATTGTTGAAAAGTGAAAATGCTTGTTTTATTTCCTGTCACTAAGAGCCTTTCTCAAGCTCGTGAGACAAACTTTAAGTAAAATAAAGTTTATTAAAATAAAAACACATGCAGAGTAAAATAAGCAACAAATTTTTTTTTTAATTCAGTGGCTTAATTTGGAAAAAGGGTTAAAAAAAAGTACACATTTATGGTTTTGCTGCAATTCTAAAGTTTAAATGGTAATAAAGTCACAAGGTGAACAAAAAAAAAATAATGGTTAAATCGCTTTTTTTCAGACCTTCACCTAAAAATAATAAAAGTTAATATTCTTGTACCCAATATAGAAAACAGGGGAAAACTAGTCTTACCCCCCAAAAAAATTGCTGACAAAAAAAAAAAAAATTTTATGTTTCATTAAATGTGGCCATAGGAAAGCAAATAATTTTATGCTATTGTGCATAATCATGAATCTGTGAATGGAAAAATAGTTCTGACTTTTGGAATGCAACAGAAAAGAAAAAAAAATGCGTGGTCATTAAGACCAGAGTGGGCTTAATTAATAAGGGGCTTTCCCATTTCAGATTTATAACCCATTCAAGGGATTTTTCCAAAAAGGATACTTAGCACTTTCCACAGGATAAAGAGTAGGCATCTCATCACTGAAGGCTCTTTGGTTGGGTTATACGCCTTCCCCCATCACAAGAATGTGAGTCCCTCAAGTGCCCTATTTACAGCTTATGCTGCCCCAGGGCCCCAGATGAAAACCCTAATTTAAACCTTGAGGTCCGTCTTTTTTAGTGTTTTTTTTAAAATTTTTTTTTTTATTCAGCCCCTTTTAAAAAGCCTATTTTTTTATTTGATTTTTTTTTAACATAGCAGTATGAGGGATGTCTTTTGTGAGATAAATGATATTTTTTAATGCAATGAGGAATCAAAAACAAAAATTTTTGTGAGCTGGAATGGGAATAAAAATTGCACCATTTTTGTAGGTTTCTTTTTTATGGAACTCACAGCATGATATTCATGACATTTTTATTATTTCAGATAATATAAGTCTGAATGTCAGGGAAACCCCGTGGGGGGCACACACACAGACAATGGGGCCCCGCCTTGATCCCCCCCTGTCCCCGCCTTTTTTGGGGAACCCGCTCCTTAAAAAGGCCGGCCCAACCGAAGATGTAAATGCATGTTATAATGTGACAAGACAGGACAAACAGACACCCAAAAAGAGAGTGTAGGGGGGTCCACAGTCAGCAAAAAGTTTGGGAAAGAGGTACAGAGGCGTAAGACAAGGGGTAAAGGGGGGAGTCCCCAAAAAATCGGCAACAGCACGGGCAAGTGGTACAAGCGGAGACAGGGGGGAAAAACCGGGGTCCAAAACCCAAAAGGGAGGGAGGCACAGAACAAGAAGCAAAAAGGCGAACTAAGGGGAAAAAAAATATAGCAGGAAAAAATTGAAGGAAGTGGTGGGTATAAATGGGAAGGGGGGGAAAGAGGCGAGGTGTTAAAGGAAGCAGGAATGTCAATCATGAGGTGAGATTAACCCAGAGAGTGCTGGAAAGTCCTGGCCACGGGGGTTTGGCCGAATTCAATTTGAGTCCCAGGGAAAGGGAAGACGGA
>JAODAL010075781.1:0-13862 GCA_025379985.1 Phyllomedusa bahiana | reverse complement strand
AAATTAAATTTATAAAAATTATTAAAAATTATTATATTATATATATATATATATATATATAAAAAGGAAAGGAGCAGCACACCCAAATACTATATAAAGGCGGGGTGCAAGCGAGGACAAGTCCGGCCAAAAAAGACTCCACAATCAATAGAAAAATAGAAAAAATCGCAGCACTCACATGGCAGTAGTAAAAAAAATGGGTTAGTTAGTGAAAAAATGTGATATTTAATCCACATGAAAAAAACCCGACTTTTCGGCCCTCTCACAGAGCCGTTTTCAAGTGAAGTATAATGTGCAGTAAAAAAACATATATAGATACATCAATTCAAAAAAAAATTTAAAATAATCAGCAAAAAATAAAATATTTAAAGTGACATCAAAATTCAAAAAATACACAGTGTAAAATCATGTGTATAAAAATAAGAGATAGCATTGAAAAACAACACTATCACTAAGTAAAGTGCATACAGTACAAAAATATATATAATAAGGGGGCGGAAACCTAATGCGCTCACCTGAAAGATGTAAATAATTACAGTTTAACACAGCATGGTCCGTCTTAGCGTCTCAACCTCATCACTGCGCATGATCGGGAACGTCATCAAAACAGCAGGAAGCTGTCAGACGCGTCCCTAGCAACGTGAGAGTAGCTCACAACCGGATGTTGTAAGAAGCGTTCCTAGCAACCCTGTAATCACCCACAACAGGAAGTTGTCAGACGCAACTATGGCAACCTTTCAAAGTGATACATCAGGCATATTGCTAAACAGGTTGTATTATCAGCGTATTTGTAAGGTTAAAACAAAATAACATAAACATTAAAGGTCAGAGACAATATCGAGTTCACCCATGGTCCACAGTGCCGACAGGCTACCCGAACCATCGGGCAGTAAGTCCACACATGGGCATGCTGCACACAGATCGCCATAGAGGAAAACCGCATGCTGCTCTGCAATGCCACGGGATACATCTAGTCTCCTAGGTGACTCCACACCCTTATAATGACCTAAACAAATAAACTAAAGAAATAAAATAATAATAAAAAAAAATTAAAATATACAAATAAACAACAAATAATAGTAGCATTCGAAAGCATCATTAGAGAGCGCCAAAAGACAGGAACCTAGTGTGAAATATACTGTACAAAATTCAATAATTGGTAGAGCCGCATAGGTATCGTCCCAAAATGTTCACCCATAAATTCCAATCTAAGGAAAAACAAAAATATAATTAATATCAAAACATAACCAAAAATCAGCTTTCAAGGAAGGAAGAAGAACGTGTGGTCTAACTCATGTAAACATATTGGAAGATATTTTATACTCAACATTTAAACCATTAGGAGTAAGAGACCTAGTATTAAAAATCCATTCTAATTCTTTCTTTTTTAAGAGCATTCTACGATCTCCACCCCGTTGCGGTAATGGTACATGATCCACAATCATGCATCGGAGATCCCACTCACTATGTCCCATTTCACAGAAATGTTTAGAGAAGGAAAGGGGTTTCATTTCGTTTCCTAATCGTAAAACGATGATTGTTGAGTCTAGTCTTAAGGTCACATGTTGTCTCTCCTACATAGATCAAATTGCAGGGGCACCATAAAATATAAATGACCCAATCTGAATTACATGTTAGATGGAACCCAATTTTAAATGTATTACCTGTATTTGGATGTGTAAACTGACTACCTTTAACCAAAATCCGGCAATTTACACATGAGAGACAAGGAAAAGAGCCAAATTGTGGTTTACCTAAGAATGTTTGTTTCATCTTAACGGTACTTACTCTATTTTTTACAAGGCGGTCCTTTAAATTAAAAGGTCTTCTAAAGGACATTAGTGGCATAGATTGGAATTCCGGAATATCTTTAAAACTTAACCGTAAAATATGCCAATGCTTTCTAATAATATTAGAGATTTTATAACTCAAATTACCATAAGTGGACACAAAAGCAACTCTAGGGGCCAAGTTTTTAGGACGTACCTGTTTTCGAGCCTCATCATATGTCATTTTGTTTACTCGATCAACATGCTTATGAATAACTTTTGCAGGATATCCTCTTTCCACAAATCGTTTAGACATATCATTTCTAACTTTCTGCCATGAATCATCAGTATCAACAATGCGTCTTGCTCTTAAAAGTTGACTGTAAGGCATGGAATTACGCATGCTAGTAGGATGACAACTATTGTAGTGTAAAATAGTATTTTTATCCGTTTTTTTGATAAATAAATCTGTATGTAACTTATTATTCAACAAATAAACTTTGGTGTCCAGAAAAGTCAGAGACTCTTCAGAATAAGAGATGGTAAACTGTATAGAAGGGTCAATAATATTCAAAAATCCGTGGAACTCCAATAGTTCCCCAACACTTCCTGTCCAAATTAAGAAAATGTCATCTATGTGTCTCCACCACCTCAGAACTTTAGAGAAGTGGGGAGACACATAGATGCAATCCTCCTCCTATAGCCATAAATGTTGGCATATTGTAGGCGCGACGTTTGTGCCATCGCTGTGCCTTTAACTGTAAATAAAAATTGTCAACCAAATTGAAAATAATTACAGCTTAATTTCAAAGATAGAACGTGATTATAAAATTCACAGCCTAGACTTAAGAAAAATTCGAACACTGTAAAACCTGTTTAACAGCCCTCAAACCAGCATCGTGGTTTATAGAAGTGTATAAACTGGCAACATCAAGTGAGGCCAAAATTGCCCCATCTGGAATAACAATACTATCAATTTTATTCAAAAAATCACTAGTGTCCTTAATATAAGATTTAGATTCAAACACAAATTTATTCAAGACTCTATCCAAAAAGATGGAAACGTTACTAGAGATAGAATTTCTTCCGGACACAATTGGTCTGCCTGGAGGATTAATTAAGGACTTGTGAATCTTTGGTAAAAAATACAGTATTGGGGTAACCGGATGGACAACAATCAAAAATTCCCTCAAAGCCTGATCAATAAGACCAGAGTCAAAGGCTTCATTGATTACTGTACCAAACTTGCGTCCCAAATCAAATTTCGGGTCACAAGAAAGAAGACGATATACATTAATATCTGAAAGTTGACGATTAGCCTCATTAAGATACTGGGACATATTCATTATCACAACCGCTCCACCTTTATCGGCGGAGCGGATCGTGATATTCAAATTTTTTGACAATTCATCAATAGCCAATATTTCTGCTGAAGTAAGGTTAGGACGGTGTAAAATATTTCCTACATCACTATCTTTAAGGTTATCAATATCATTTTTAACCAACTGTATAAACGTCTCCACAGAAGGAAAAGTTAAAAAGAGGAGTAAAGTCACTTGACAGAGATAAAATCAAAATCTCGTAACCTAAAATCCACATTTTTTTGTTGTTGTAAACTAACATGTACCTGAGAATGTTGTTAAAACCATACCTTCAATTTTAACTTACGGAAAAATTGAGCCAAGTCCAAATCTATATTAAACCAGTTAGCTCTATAGTCCGGACAATTATGAAAGCCTTAGGAGAATTTTAATCTTGTGTAGTTGTTAATTCAAAAGAAGAAATATTAACCACCGATGTAGAATCTATTTCTTTTTGGCTTGAACAGGACGTATGTTCACTATTTGATTCTGTCTCCTGACCCTGGTTCTTCCGGGCTCTGTGTCTTTTTTTGCCTCCTCTTCTGGTGGATCGTTGTTTGCGATATCCATTTGGGTAGTCCATAAAAAAGAACCATCACTATTTAAACGAGATCTATCAACTCTTGTATCCTTATTTCTTTTGGGCCATTTATTTTGGGTAACAACATTTTCATTAGACCAAGAATAGACCTTTCCAGACTCGTAATCTTGTAAGTCACGATGCCACTTTCACTACTGCCATGTGAGTGCTGCGATTTTTCTATTTTTATATATATATATATATATATATATATATATATATATTATATATATATATATATATTATATATATATATATTATATTTATGTATATATATTTATATATATATATTTATATATATATATAAAATAGGTCATTCCTGTCGTTGAGTCCAGTAGGAAACCTTGTCTGCATTTCCATAATCCAGTAGGTTTCTCTTAGCCTTGCATGTCTATTCCAATCTCCCCCTTCTCGGTCTCTCTACTTGTTCTACCACATAATATTTGAAAGGTTGTACAGCACCATCATGTACTTCCACGAAATGTCTGGCTGCTCCTGACATGTGGATATGTGAGTATTTTATACTAATAAGATGTTCCGATATCCTCTGTTTAACTTTTCTTATGGTGCAGCCTATGTATGTTTTTTGCATGTGCTATACTCAATAGCATATACAGCATGCGGTGTTTCACAATTTGTCAGACTATTGATTTTATTTGTGGCATTATATTTAAATGTTTTAGTTTTGATACAGTATTTACAAACATTGTACCGGTTACCGCCAGAAGGATAAAGTGCTCTACATTCCAGCCAGGTCTTTTTTCTTAGTTTTTCAGAAAAAAAAAAGCGAGGTGATATATCATTAGCCAGCGTTTTGCCTCTTAGCCACACACAACTCCCTCATCCAGAATTTTCACCATTCCATATATAAATTAGCCACCAAAGGGAAAGCAGTGGCCTCCATGGGAGCTCCCAACAATTGTATATAATATTTATTGTCGAACATGAAATAATTGTTCTTTAGCAAATATTCAACTGACATTAATAGAAATGTTTTAACCTCCTCTGAGTATTCACTGTATTTTTTAAATGGAATCTGATAGTAGTTAAAGCCTCTCCATGTGGTAAACTTGAGTAAAGGCTACACACATCCAGGCTAAGCCAAGTAAAATCCTTCTTCCACTCCCAACTATTAAAAGAGTCAAAAACCCTATCTTTGAGATAACCTGGGGCTTGCTGTAAATATTTATCCACTCACATATTAAGGCGTTCACTCGCTACATTGTTCCCCTCTATAATAGGGCGCAGATCTGGGGGAATTTTTTCTTTGTGTATCTTAGATACGCAATAAAAATTGGACACTATAAGTGAATCCACTTGTAGATATTTTTTTGTTTTTCAGTAATGGCACCCAGACTACATCCCTCTTGCAGCAATAAACTTAATTCATCTTGTATAGATGCGATGGGATCAGTTCTCAATTTGCAATATGATTTCTCATAGTTTAATATGGTTAGTACATGTTTTTTTATATAATTCAGAATCTAAGACCACTGCCCCCCCACCCCTAACCATTGTTTGCTTTTTTATGATCCAATTTTTATTTCTTTTCAATTCACTTAATGCCTGATATTGGTTATTAGTAAAATTTTTATGTATTTTTTTATTATTTGTATTATTTATGTTCATATCATTCTTATATGCTATAAGATCCCTTCCAACAGCATACTGAAATGCATCTTGTGCTGTGGTCTAATACAAGGGATTGGAAGTATTGATTTTGATATTTTCCTGTATTTTGTAATCATGACCACTTTCTTTGCCGAGTTCTTGTAAAGTGCCCAATCCTATTTGTTCTCAAAAGTCAGGTGTTTGTATTCATTATCACATAGTGTTTCCCCTTTGCTCCCTCTAAATTCATATCTGTGAGCTCTCTAACTTCCTCAAAAAATGTTTTTTTTTACTGTAAGCAATCTCATAAAATGGTTAATGTCCAACACAGTATTGTAAAGATCAAAATGTTTAGTGGGAACAAAGTTTAATGCTTTTTTAGAACTTGCATCTGTGTTTCAGTAAAAAAGGCGGGTGTGAGGTTAAAAATATCCTCTGTCTTTTTTTGTTTTTCAGTCAACGTATTTATTTCTTCCTTGTTAGATTGTAGGGTCCTCTTGCGATGCCTCCTACCTCAAAATAGAGTGAATAGTCAGAAGAGGTTAAAACATTTATATTAAGGTCAGTCGAATATTTGCTAAAGAACAATTATTTCATGTTCGATCGTGAATATTATATACAACTGTTGGGAACTCCCATGGGATACAAACAAAAAATAACTACTCCTTTAAAACATACCTTTTAATACTATGTAATCTAAAACGATAATTATACAAGTAATGCCAGGACAGAGAAAATGGAAGAACAGCAAACCTAAACTGTCTCCTATATTAGACACCCTAAGATATATAACAGAACGGAGAACCCGCCCCGAAAAGGGCGACCCCGAAAAACTCCTCACCTATATCCTATATAAGGCGCCGCTTACAATAACAATATACTAGCGGCGAAAAAATAGATCACAGATAGGGGAGGCAAAAAACAGATATATACAGAGCGCAAAAGAGAATACTTATAGCACTATAGTGGAAGGCGGGACTAACCCCATCCCAAATGCCACAAAAACACCCACAGCAGACCAATTACACAGTCATAGACCAAGGGTATATTAAAAGTGCCAATACTTATCTGCACCAATTGACCCCGAATGGTATATATGATCAATAGGGCGACATGAGAAGCTGCGCTGGAATAACCCCGAACGCGTTTCGTCCTATTTCAAGGACTCCTCAGTGGGTCAAAATACCACATATCCATCTATAAAACATCATTCAAAAAACTCATTGGTTAGATCACAATACCATATGTATATATTGCCTAAACCAAAAAGAAGGGAAGGCTTAAATTACCTGAATCTCCAATCTGTAGGGATATCAGAAGAGTTCGTTTCATAAAAAGGAGTTGGTGTCACTCCATAAAGTGGGAACTCACATAGTGGTGTGAGTCCTCAGTGTCCCACCATCAAATAGCACCCTCGAGGGTATATATAGCCCCCCCAGAGAACTCCTCCTACATAGAGGAGACAAAACGCCCCCTATTCATTATATCAAATCAGTGTACTCACTTTGGATAACATGAGGCCTCCCTCGGCATCTCAGAAAGGACACTGCGCATGTCCGCAGTGATGTTAGAACAGCGTCGATAACAGTGTGTTCTAACACGCATGCGCTAACTCGTGACGCGTTATGGTATGTACTGCGCATGCCCGGAAGTTCAAAAATGGCGGCGCCGGCATCGCCGAGGCCCACCGCGCCTGCGCCGAAAAATACAGACAGCCGGATACCCGGCGTCCCTGCATCAGCACGCAGGCATCAAAACAGGGCAACACGGCTCCAGGAACCATCCCAAAAAGCCGAAAGCGGCATTATCCAATGCCCATAAGCCAACAGGAGCGCAGCCAAAGAAGAATAACGCTGCGCCCATATGTATTAACACATGATCAAATAGACACAACATAGCAAGTGTCTATACAGCCCTATCCAAATATAGCATAGTACACATGATAAGATAAAAAATAGATAACTGGCGTACAAATATATCACAAATAGGGGAATCTGTGTTTAAATGAGGGTTATGTACGTGTAAAAAGATATATATATCCAGAAGACTATTACAAAAAGCACATAAAGGACAATGACTCATTTAACCCCCTCGGAAACACACAATTGAGTCTATAAATCCACTGTGTTTCACGCTGTAGAATGAGTCTGTCCCAATCACCACCTCTCAAAGGGGGTTTCACTAGATCGATACCTCTAAATTGCATAACATCACTTTTACCATCATGTTTTTCCCACACGTGTCTCGCAATTGGTGTATCATGTTGTTTTTTGATATCACCAATATGCTCACCAATTCTTCTCCTCAACTCTCTACGTGTTTTTCCAACATAGTTAAGCCCACAGGGGCAAGTGGCCAGGTAGACAACACCAACAGACGTACAGTTGATGAATCCTCTAATGGTATATTTAGAAGGATTGTCAATGTTGCCAAATGTTTTACAATCTGCAACAAATTGACAAAATTTACACCTGCCGCATTTAAAGCAGCCATTTGGTTGTCTACCTAGCCAGGTTTCCCTCTGTGGGGCCACAAAATGGCTTCTCACCAATCTATCTCGTAGGCTCCGTCCTTTACGGTAGGTGATTAAGGGGGTAGCAGGCAATATCTCCTTAAGAGTATCATCTTGTAACAGTATCCTCCAATATTTTTTGATAATATCATGAATCTTATCTGCCTGTGGATTGTATTCACCAATGATCCGAAGATCATTCCTCACAGTACCCCCATAATTTTTTTGCGTAGCCCTGGGGATCAAAAGACCAGCCGATCCTCATGCATAGCCTTTTGATATGCCTCTTTAAGAGAAGATACTGATAGTTTCAAGAGTCAAGCCAGAGACCTAAGGGAGAGGTTTGTTGCTAGAGAATACCCCCAATCTTCTCTTAAAGAGGCATATCAAAAGGCTATGCATGTGTGGGAGACACGTGTGGGAAAAACATGATGGTAAAAGTGATGTTATGCAATTCAGAGGTATCGATCTAGTGAAACCCCTTTTGAGAGGTGGTGATTGGGACAGACTCATTCTACAGCGTGAAACACAGTGGATTTATAGACTCAATTGTGTGTTTCCGAGGGGGTTAAATGAGTCATTGTCCTTTATGTGCTTTTTTGTAATAGTCTTCTGGATATATATATCTTTTTACACGTACATAACCCTCATTTAAACACAGATTCCCCTATTTGTGATATATTTGTACGCCAGTTATCTATTTTTTATCTTATCATGTGTACTATGCTATATTTGGATAGGGCTGTATAGACACTTGCTATGTTGTGTCTATTTGATCATGTGTTAATACATATGGGCGCAGCGTTATTCTTCTTTGGCTGCGCTCCCTTCGGCTTATGGGCGTTGGATAATGCCGCTTTCGGCTTTTTGGGATGGTTCCTGGAGCCGTGTTGGCCTGTTTGGTGCCTGCGTGCTGATGCAGGGACGCCGGGTTTCCGGCTGTCTGTATTTTTCGGCGTAGGCGCGGTGGGCCTCGGCGATGCCGGCGCCGCCATTTTTGAACTTCCAGGCATGCGCAGTACATACCATAACGCGTCACGAGTTAGCGCATGCGCGTTAGAACACACTGTGATCGGCGCTGTTCTAACATCACTGCGGACATGCGCAGTGTACTTTCTGAGACGCCGAGGAATGCCTCATGTTATCCAAAGTGAGTACACTGATTTGATATAATGAATAGGGGGTGTTTTGTCTCCTCTATGTAGGAGGAGTTCTCTGGGGGGCTATATATACCCTCGAGGGTGCTATTTGATGGTGGGACACTGAGGACTCACACCACTATGTGAGTTCCCACTTTATGGAGTGACACCAACTCCTATTTATGAAACGAACTCTTCTGATATCCCTACGATTGGGAGATTAGGTAATTTAAACCTTCCCTTCTTTTTGGTTTAGGCTATATTTTATGGTATTGTGATCTAACCCAATGGTTTTTTGAATGATGTTTTATAGATGGATTGTGGTATTTTGACCACTGAGGAGTCCTTTAAATAGGACGAAAGTGTTTGGGGTTATTCCCGCGCAGCTTCTCTTGTGCCCTATTGATCGTATATACCCTTCGGGGGAATTGGTGCAGATAAGTATGGGACTTTTAATTACCCCTTGGTCTATGATGGTAATTGGTCTTGTGGGGGGTTTTTTTGGTATTTGGGTGGGGTTTGTCCCGCCTTCCCCCTATAGTGCTATAGTATTTCTTTTGCGTCGTATATATCTGTTTTTTGCTCCCTATTTTGATCTATTTTTTTGGTAGTTATTGTTATTGTAAGCGGCGGCCCTTTTATGGTTTTAGGTGGGGAAATTTTTTTGGGGTTTTTCGCCCTTTTCGGGGGGGTTCTCCGTTTTGTTATAAATCTTGGGTTTTAAATTTAAAAGGAGACATTTTGGGGTTTGCTGTTCTTCCTTTTTTCTTTTTTCCCGGGCCCAATTACTTGTATAATTATCTTTTTAAAGATTATTTTATTTTAATTAAAAAGGGTTTTGTTTTAAAGGAGTGGGGTTGATTTTTTTTTTGATCTTACCCTCTTTTCCCTATAGTCATGTTTGGGGGAATTTTTTTGCTATTTGAACTCCCAGGGATCCATTTTGGTTCCCTCAGTGGCAAATTTTTATCCCGGGTGGATGGTAGGAGACCACTTTCATTTTAAACAATACATAATCCATTTAGATATCTTTTCACGGGTTTATGGGCGTACATAGAGGGGGATTTGTGTTGATCATCGGGGAAATGGGAAATTTTTGGGTCCATACCAGCATTCATTGGCTATCTCAATGATAATCAGATTCGTCTTAAATTTACTTACTCTGTTAAAATCTGGGAAAATTTAACATTTTAGATTTATCCCTTTTCATGCAAAATTTTTAAAAAGAGAGCTTTAATTTTAACGCCCCCTTTTTTGAAACCATTGAAGGGGAAAACCCCATTTTAAGGAAAGGGGTTTTTGCCATGCTAAACATAAAAATCCCCGCTAAAACCATCGGAGATGTCAGGGCCAAAAGGGCATGTATGAAAGTGAGAATTTTCAGGAGGAGAAAATCAATATTGACAAAAGATTATTAGCAAGGAGTTACATACAAAAGGTTCTAGATATTGCATACGAATAGATCAAAGACAAAACATAAATCATGTTATTATTAGAGATGGGCGAATTTCTCAAAATTCAAATTCGCCGAGTTCCCCAAATATTCCGAAAAAAAATTCTTTTGACTCGAAAAAAATTTGAGATAAAAATCGATTTTAAAAAAAAAAAAAGCTATTTCCTGGTTTGCAGAGAGCCGGGGTAAGGTGCTTTTTAGAACTTTGTGCCATGCTTAAATATGCATAGGGGGCATGGTTTGGTCTTCAACAAACATTGCTGTTTTTGGGTTATGAACGCACAGGGACTGGGGCTCTTAGAACGTTTCCTCGAAAAATTCCCGGGGGCATTTTAGGGGGGCAAAAAAACCCTGCCCAAAAAAAAATTGAAGCGGGAAGCAGCCGGGATAAAGTCAGGCAGCCCCAAAAAAAAAAAAAAAAAACAAAAAGAAAAAAAAAAAAAAAAAAAAGGAAAGAAAAAAAGGGCTAAAGGGCTCAGAAGATCCAAAAATTTGTGTCAAAAAAACAAAATAGTAGGTTCCTGGAGCCGGCACAGATCGAAAGCCAGTAAGGGGAACGATGGGCAATAGGGCCCCACCGGGAGTGGAAAAACTAAGTTTGGTTCCCGCTTTTCACCAGAAAAACCCCCTTTAAAAATAGGATGGACTTGCTGTGGGGAGTCTTCCAGGTCACTACCCTGACCGTGACTTGCTTGCGGTGGCAGCGGGTGTAGCGAGGGGACAAAAAAGTTTAAGGGGGAAACTCGGGAGGGGCGGGGGGACAAGTGTAAGTTTAAGGGGCAAACCGGCATTTTGGGTCTTGGGGCAAGGGGCGGAGGCAAAAAGGTACGGTAATGAATTGACAGACGAGGCTTTTAAGGGAAAACGCTTTCTCTATAGGCTTAAAGAATTTTTTTTTTTTTATTTTTTTTTATAGTCCCGGAGGCGGTTTTTTTTCTTTTTTGGGTTTTAAAAGGGGGGGGAAAATTTGATTCACTTTTTTCATTTCTTGGAAAAAAGCTCATCCAAAATCCAGTTTTTTAAACATTTGCTTTTTCTTCCCTTCCAGTTTTGTACTTAATTCCATCACAAAAGGCACCGAATTTCAAAATAAGAACCCAAAACATTCCCCGTTGTTAGGGTTCCCCCTTCAGTTCAAGTTCCCCTACGCTGCCCTTTGAAAAAAAATTGGTGTCACGCAGAAAAATGGAGTCAAAAATAACAGTTTATTTCTTCATAATTTTTTTCCCTTGGAAAAAATTTTTTTATTAATGATGGAGGGTTTGGAATTCCCTTTGGCCCAAAAAAAGGGTTTTGGAAAATTAGCAAAAATGACTGGGGGGATTTCTTTTATAGTACTTGAGTTTGTCCTCCCCCTCAGCGCTGGGGGAAAAAAAGGGTCCCTTTTTTTGGAAAGGGGTTTTAGCGAGGGTTTTTAAGAGGGTTTTAAGAGCCAAAAGTCAAACTTCCCCTTGGGGCAAGTGACTTGAGGGGGGTCCTTTCCCCCAAAATTTCCCCTGTATACTGCCCTGGTGCTTTGGGGACAAAAGGCACAAGACAGAGTGTGGAGGCCGGCACAGCCACAGCAGCCCCGTTTGAGGTCAGCAGTGGCAAAAATGGCATTCTGGGGGGTGGCAAAAAAAAAAAAAGGAAAAATTTGGCCACAAAGTGGCACAATGACAGGGGTGTGGAGGTCACGGCACCAGCCCCAGCAAACAGCATGAGCCTCCCTACGTACTTTACGGAAAATTCTGTTGTTATCCTGTTGTGGAAACCAAAATTTTAAAAAAAGGGGCTTTTAAAAAAATTAAAATTTTTTTTTTAAAAAAAACCCCAAAAAATTTGGGGTTTTTAAACCCCCGGTGAAAACCCTCCCAAATGAGGTTTTTGTAACGAAAATAAATTTGCGTCACTGCTGAAATATTGATCATATAAGGAACACAGAAAGGTCAGATTTTGGCAAGACAAAAATTTTTGTCGCCTTGTCATATAATGCACCTAATCCTAGTTTACAGCCTCACCTGTGCTCACTAATTGATTAGTTAATTAGTGGGTGTGTATAAAAACTACTCCAGCACCCCAGACCTTCACTTGAACTGCAACTTGACCTCTGACAACATGCCAAAAATCCACCCTGATACCAAAGCCTTGATTATCAAGAGGCTGAAGACCAGATCCACTGCAGAGGTGGCTGGCACCTTTAATGTGTCTCAGCATCAAGAACAAAGTATTATAAAAAGATTTGAAGAGACTGGAGATGTTTTTGACAAGCCCAAGTCTGGCAGACCCCCCAAGACAACTGCTCAAGAGTCAAAAGCTAGCCCCTCTTCCACTTCAGCACAGCTCCAACAGGCCTGGTCACATCAAGTCCTTGTGTCAACTAGAACAGTTTGTAGGATTCTGTCTCGAAATGGCCTCCATAGTCGAATCAGTGCCCAGAAGCCAGCACTTAACAAAAGGCAATTAAAAAAACGTGCGGCATTTGCCAAGGCCCACAGCTTACTAAACGGATGGACGCTGGAGAAGTGTCAGAAGGTGGATTTCTCAGATGAATCTTCAGTTGAATTACACCACAGCTGCCGCAATTACTGCAGGAGACCTACTGGAGCCCGTATGGATCCAAGATACACCCCGAAAGCAGTTAAGTTTGGTGGTGGAAAAATCATGGGATGGGGTTACATTTAGTATGGGGTGTGCGAAACATTTGCAAGGTATAAGGCAATATCAATAGCCTAAAATATCAAGAAGTATTAGTTACGTCTTACATTCCGTATCATAAAAGAGGTCCAATTTTGCAGCAAGATGATGCTCCATCTCATACATCCATCTCTACATCAAAGTTCCTCAAGGCAAAGAAGATCAAGGTGCTCCAGGACTGGCCAGCTCAGTCAGCAGACATGAACATCATGAGCATGTTTGGGGTAGGATAAAAGAGAAAGTTTGGAAGACAAAATCAAAGAATCTTGACAAACTCTGGGAGGCAAGTAAGACTGCATTCTTTGCTATTCCTGATGTCTTCATCAATAAATTGTATGAATCATTGGCGGAATGCATGGATGCAGTCCTTCAACCTCACGGAAGTCACACAAAATATTAAATATGGCTCTAATAGCACCACAACTTCATTCACCGATGTTATGAAACATATCTTTGTATTTGAAGTGAATTATTTGTTCAATTTTCACATTACTTTCTGTGGGTGACAAAACTTTTGTCTTGCCAAAATCTGACCTTTCTTTGCTTCTTAACCCCTTACTGCCGGAGCCAGTTTTGACCTTCCTAACAGAGCACCATTTTTAAAATCTGCCATGTGTCACTTTATATAAGAATAACTTTTTAATGCTTTTACCTATCAATCTGATTCAGAGATTGTTTTCTGTCACATATTGGGCTTTAAGATAGTAAGACATTTGGGAAAAACTTGTTTTTTTTTGGAAAAATTTTTGTGAATTTTTTTA
>JAODAL010075780.1:0-13862 GCA_025379985.1 Phyllomedusa bahiana | reverse complement strand
ATTCATTTTTCCTTTTTTATATTTCTATTTCTATTTTTCACTATCTAAATCTACTTTTTTCCAATTTATCACTATCTATTCTTTTATTTTCAAATCTCTTATTCTTTTTTACTATCTTCTAATCTATTTTAAATTCTATATCTTAACTACTAATTTTATTTTTTTTTATTTTCAACCAATTCTTTATCTATCTAAAATAGGGAAAGTTGCAGCACTTCCAGTGATTTATATACAGATGGGTGCAAGGCGGAAAAACACCTCCGTCAAAAGGTCTAATTAATAGATAAGATAAACCTGCTGCCCTCACAAAATGGAGAAAAAAGAGCCGCGCTTCTCGTTATCTATCAGGTCTTCTTTGCTGTCATGTGGCCCCTGATTCCAGACACTGAGGAGCGTCTGTGATGGAGCCACTGAGAGCGGATCTTTCCTGCAGCCCCAGCGCGGTGTTGTAGGGATGGCCCCTGGGCAGGAGAGTGCCCCACAAGTTTCTTTCCCCCCTCTTTCACTGCAGCCTCCCTCCTATGGGGGGGCTTTGGAGTTGCTCATCCTGTGCCTCCTGCTTCACGTTCTGTGAGGCCCCGAACAGGCGCCGGCAGGGGAAAGGGGGAAGTATAAAAATTTATATATATATATATCAGGTCAGGTGAGAGAGAAGCTGACCCCCCCCCCCGGGGCAGAGAAGACAGAGTGTCAGCTCTTGTGACCCGGGAGTGTGAGGCAGTGAGGACGTAGAAGATTCCGGAACATCTCCGAGCTGATCTGTCATAAGCTACAAGGATGAAAGAACTTTCCCGGAGGCAGTGGAGTCCCAGGAGCCCCCTGGAAGCTGCCCGGGGCCTGATGGCGACTGCAGCGCCCGAACAAGGAAGGTTCTGCGGCTGCTCCGACCCCCCCAACACAGCGGAGAGGAATATACAGAGCCCAGAGGAGACCCCCGAGTATATACAGACCCCAGAGGAGACCCCCCGAGTATTAAGACCTCGAGGAGACCCCCCAGTATATAAGACCCCAAAAGGAGACCCCCCCAGAAGTAATAAAAAACCCCCCGAGGAGACCCCCCGACTTTTTATTTCAGAGCCCCGAGGAGGGGCCCCCCGAGTATATACAGACCCCTGAGGAGACCCCCGAGTATATACAGACCCCGGAGGGACCCCCGATTAACAACCCCCGAGGAGGGCCCCCCGAGTATTACAGACCCAGAGGAGACCCCCCAGTAATACAGAGCCAGAGGAGACCCCGGTATATACAGACCCGGGGGACCCCCCCGGGATATACAGACCCGGAGGAGACCCCCCGAGTATATACAACCCCGGGAGACCCCAAGTTATCAGACCCCCGAGGGACCCCCAGTATATAAGGGCCCCCGGGGGAGCCCCCCCCCCCCCCCGGTTTTTATACAGACCCCAGAGGAGACCCCCGGTATATACAGACCCCAGAGGAGACCCCGAGTATATACAGACCTCGGAGGAGACCCCCGAGTTTTTGACAGACTCAGAGGGGAAACCCCAGTATTAAGACCCGGAGGAGACCCCGAGTATATACAGACCCCAGAGGAGACCCCCGAGAATATACAGACCCCAGAGGAGACCCTCGAGTATATACAGACCCCTGAGGAGACCCCCGAGTATATACAGACCCCAGAGGAGACCCCCGAGTATATACAGAGCCCAGAGGAGACCCCCGAGTATATACAGACCCCAGAGGAGACCCCCCGAGTATATACAGACCCCAGAGGAGACCCCGAGTATATTTTCAGACCCAGGGAGACCCCCGAGTTTACAGACCCGGAGGAGACCCCGAGTATATACAGACCCCAGAGGGACCCCCGGAAAAATACGGGCCCCCGAGGAGACCCCGAGAATATACGACCTGAGGGGACCCCCCCATATATACAGAGCCCCGAGGGACCCCCCAGAAAATTTCAGAGCCCAGAGGAGACCCCCCGAGAATATACAGACCCCAGAGAAGACCCCCCGAGTATATACAGAGCCCAGAGGAGACCCCGAGTATATACAGAGCCCAGAGGAGACCCCCGAGTATATACAGACCCCTGAGGAGACCCCCGAGTATATACAGAGCCCAGAGGGGACCCCCCCCAGTAAAATTTCGACCCCCCGGGGGGACCCGAGTAATTTTCGACCCCGGGGGGAGACCCCCCAGTATATAAGACCCGGGGAGACCCCGAGTAATACAGACCCCGAGGAACCCCCCGGGATATACGCCCCCGGGAGGGCCCGAGTATATACAGACCCCAGAGGAGACCCCCGAGTATATACAGACCCCAGAGGAGACCCCCGAGTATATACAGACCCCAGAGGAGACCCCCGAGTATATACAGACCCCCGAGGGGACCCGAGTATTCAGACCCAGAGGAGACCCCGAGTATATACAGCCCAGGGAGACCCCCATATATACAGACCCCAGGGGGCCCCCGAGTTATACAGGCCCCGAGGAGACCCGGGGTATAACAGAGCCCAGGGAGACCCCCCGGTATATACAGACCCCAGAGGGACCCCCGATTTTTAACAGGGCCCCAGAGGAGACCCCTAGAATACAGACCCCAGAGGAGACCCCCCGGGTTTACAGGGCCCCAAAAGGGAGACCCCCCCCGGGATATACAGAGCCCAGAGGAAACCCCCAAGAATACACAGACCCCGGAGGAGACCCCCGAGTATATACAGACCCCAGAGGAGACCCCCCCCGAGTATATACAGACCTCAGAGGAGACCCCTGAGTATATACAGAGCCCAGAGGAGACCCCGAGTATATACAGACCCCAGAGGGCCCCAAATATATACAGGGCCCCAGAGGGCCCCAAGTATATACAGACCTCAGAGGAGACCCCCGAGTATAACAGCCCCCGAGGAGACCCCAAGTTATACAGGGCCCCTGAGGAGACCCCCCCGATTTTTACAGACCCAGAGGGAACCCCCCCCGAGTATATACAGCCCCAGAGGGCCCCCCGGGGTATACGACCCCGAGGAGGGCCCCCCGAGTATATACAGAGCCCAGAGGAGACCCCGAGTATATACAGAGCCCAGAGGAGACCCCCGGTATTACAGAGCCAGAGGGACCCCCGGTTATAAAGACCCCCGGGGACCCCCGAGTATTTAAGAGCCCAGAGGGACCCCCCAGTATTACAGACCCCGAGGAGCCCCAGTTAAAACAGACCCCAGAGGAGACCCCCCCCAGTTATTACGGCCCCGAGGAGACCCCCAGAATAAGAGCCCAGGGAGACCCCCCGAGTATTACAGACCCCAGAGGGACCCCCGGTATTTTTCAGACCCCCGAGGAGACCCCTAGTTTTATACAGCCTCAGAGGAGACCCCGAGTATTTACGACCCCGAGGAGACCCCCCGGGATTTTTCAGAGCCCCGAGGAGACCCCCCATTTTTTACAGGGCCCAGAGGAGACCCCCCCGGGGTTATACAGCCCCCCGAGGAGACCCCCGAGTAATAAGACCCGAGGAGACCCCTATTATACAGACCCCAGGGGACCCCCCGGAAATACAGACCCCAGGGAGACCCCAAGGTATATACGACCCCAAGGAGACCCAAGTATATACAGACCTCAGAGGAGACCCCCGAGTATATACAGACCCCAGAGGAGACCCCAAGTTAAAGACCCTGGGGGGACCCCCCCGAGTATATACAGCCCCCAGAGGGACCCCCGGTATATACAGAGCCCGGTATATACCCCCTGTGCTGCGGGTTACATGGACACGACCACAAGATGTTACCAGGGGAATCATTTATTGAGGGATTGGTCACATGTGGGCGCATTGGTCGGTTGTGCCAATCTGATGGCGGCGCAGGGGTGGGCACAGAGTATGTATCTAGGGGGGGGGTGCCAGTGGGGGGGGTTTGGGACTCGATCCCGTCATTATGGGGGGGGTCCCCGCTGGGGGGGTTCTGGGACTCGGCCCTGCTCCTATGGGGGGGAGTGCCAGTTTGGGGGGGGGTTTTGGACTCCATACCTGCTCATCTATGGGGGGGGGTCCCAGTGGGGGGGGTTTTTCGGGGGACTCATCCCTGCTTTCTTATGGGGGGGGGGGGGGGGGGGTGCCCAGCTGTGGGGGGTTCTGGGACTCGATACCTGCTCATCTATGGGGGGGGGTGCCCCAGCTGTGGGGGGTTCTGGGACTCCCTCACTTGGACTCTTTGCAGTGGACGCAGCCCGGGTTGATGCCCCAATGGAAGCCGATGCTGTGGATGACGGAGGAGTAGCGCCCGCTCACATAGCGCAGCACGGTGCCCGGGTACAGGGGGAAGTCGTTGAAGCTGCTGCCGGAGGGTTGGCCAAACTTCAGGATCCTCCCGCGGCTCGTCACGAAGAGCAACTCATTGACGTAGGAGGCGACCTTCCCGGACACCTGCGTGATGTTCTCCCCCGGCTGCAGCAGCACCTCATAGAGCGCCCCCGAGGGGTTCCCGTCATAGGGTCCCCAGGTGTCCCCTCAACTGGAACTGGATCCTGAGGAGACAAGGACATGAGTAACAGAAAAGCTGGGGGGGGCACAGGCAGGAGCAGCCTGCGGGAGGGTGCACAGGACAGGAGACCAGCTGCAGGGAGGGTGCAAGGACGAGGGGAAAGCCCGAGGGAGGGTGCAAGGACGAGACCGCCTGAGGGAGGGTGCAAGGGAGACACAGCCCCGCAGGGAGGGTGAAGGAAGGACACAGCCTGCAGGGGGGGTGCACCCGGACAGAGAACAGCCTGCGGGAGGGTGCACAGACAGAGCCAGCTGCGGGAGGGTGCACAGGACAGAGAGACAGCCTGCGGGGGGGCCCAAGGGCAGAGACACAGCTGGGGGGGTGACAGGAAGAGAGAACCCTGAGGGAGGGTGCACAGGACAGAGAGAACACCCTGCAGGGAGGGTGCACGGGACGGACAAGCTTGCAGGGGGGGTGACAGGACAGAGAGACTCACCCTGCAGGGAGGGGGTGCACAGGACAGAGGGGCAGTGCAGGGGGGTGACAGGAAGAGAGACAGCCTGAGGGAGGGTGCCAGGACAGAGACACGCCTGCAGGGGGGTCCCAAGGACGAGACACCCTGCGGGAGGGTGCCAGGACAAGGAGAGACACGGGGCCTGCAGGGAGAGTGAAGGAAGAGAGACAGCCGCAGGGAGGGTGCAAGGACAGAGAGACACGCCTGCGGGAGGGTGCACGGACGGAGACAACCCTGCGGGAGGGTGCATGGAAGAGACACAGCCGCAGGGAGGGTGCACAGGACAAAAGGGACAGCCTGCGGGGAGGGGCACGGACAGAGAGAAAAACCCTGCGGGAGGGGGCACGGGCAGGAACAGCCGCGGGGAGGGTGCCACAGGACGAGGCCCAAAGCTGCAGGGAGGGTGCCAGGACAGAGAGACAGCCTGCGGGAGGGTGCAGGGGACGAGGAAGGAGCGGGAGGGTGCACAGGACAGGAGGAGCTCAGGGAGGGTGCACAGGACAGGACACAGCCTGGGGGGGAGGGTGCACAGGAACAGAGGCAGCCTGCGGGGGGTGCAAGGAAGAGGGGACACAGCCTGCAGGGGGGTGCACGGAAAAGGAGACACAGCCTGCGGGAGGGTGCATAGGACAGAAAACACCCCTGCAGGGGGGGGTGCACAGGACAGGAGAAACAGCCTGCACGGAGGGTGCACAGGACAGGAGAACAGCCTGCAGGGAGGGGCCAGGGGGGAACACCCTGCAGGGGGGGTGCAAGGACAGAGAGACACACCCTGGGGGGAGCGTGCAAGGACAGAGAGACAGCCTGCAGGGGGGGTGAAAGGACAAGAGCACACCCTGGGGGGGTGCAGGACGGAGACCGGGGCCTGCAGGGGGGTGCCAGGACAGAGAGACACCCTGCGGGGAGGGTGCACAGGCAGAAGCCGCTGCAGGGAGCGTCACAGGCAGAGAGACAGCCTGCAGGGAGGGTGCACAGGACAGAGACACAGCCTGCAGGGAGGGTGCACAGGACAGAGAGACAGCCTGCAGGGAGGGTGCACAGGACAGAGACACAGCCTGCAGGGAGGGTGCACAGGACAGAGACACAGCCTGCAGGGAGGGTGCACAGGACAGAGAGACAGCCTGCAGGGAGGGCGCACAGGACAGAGAGAAACACCTGCGGGGAAAGGGTGCAAGGCAGGAGACACACCTGCAGGGAGGGTGCACGGGGAAGGAGGACCCTGCGGGGGGGCAACAGGAAGAGAGACCCCGCGGGGGGGGCGCACAGGCAGAGAGAACCCTGCAGGGAGGTTACAGGACAGAGAGGACAGCTGCGGGAGGGTGCAAGGACAGAGAGACAGCCTGAGAGAGGGCACGGACAGAGAGACACAGCCTGAGGGAGGGCGCCAGGGACGAAGACACAGCCTGCAGAGGGGTGCACGGACAGAGGGGCACAGCTGAGGGAGGGGACAGGACAGAGGAAGCCTGCGGGAGGGCGCCAGGACAGAGAGAAGTGCAGGGAGGGTGCACGGACAGAAAACCAGCCTGCAGGGGGGTGCACGGACAGAGACAAGCCTGCAGGGGGGTGACAGGACAGGAGACAACCCTGCAGGGAGGGTGCACGGGGACAGAGGACACCCTGAGGGGGGGGGCGCAAGGACAGAGGGGGACCCCTGCAGGGAGGGGCGCACAGGACAGGAACAGCCTGCATAAGGGTGCACGGACAGAGAGACACACCCTGCAGGGAGGGTGCACGGAAGAGACACAGCCTGCAGGGAGGGCGCACAGGACAGAGAGACAGTTTGCAGGGAGGGTGCACAGGACAGAGAGACACAGCCTGCAGGGAGAGTGCACGGACAGGACCACCCTGCGGGAGTGTGAAAGGAAAAGAGAGACAGCCTGCAGGGGGGGGTGCACAGGACAGAGAACCCTGCAGGGAGGGTGCACAGGACAGAGGACACACCCCTCAGGGGGGTGCAAGGACAGAGAGACACAGCCTGCAGGGGGAGGGTGAAAGGGGACGAGAGAAACACCCTGCAGGGAGGGTGCCAGGAAGAGAGACACGTTTGCAGGGGGGTGCACAGGAAGAGACCAACCCTGCGGGGAGTGTGCACGGACGAGAGACAGCCTGCAGGGAGGGTGCCGGAAGAGAGAAGCCGGGGGGGGGGTGCACAGGACAGGAGAACACCTGCAGGGAGGGGCACAGGCAGGGACACCCTGCAGGGAGGGTGCACGGAAGAGAACAGCCTGCAGGGGGGTGACAGGACAGGAACAGCCTGCATAGGGGTGACAGGACGAGACACGCCTGCAGGGGGGGTGCACGGGACAGAGACACACCCTGCAGGGGGGTTGCACAGGATAGAGAGACACACCCTGCGGGGGGTGAAAAGGATAGAGAGACACAGTGCAGGGGGGGTGCAAGGAAGAGACAACCCGCAGGGAGGGGGACGGGACAGAGAGACACAGCCTGCAGGGAGGGTGCACAGGACAGGACACGCTGAGGGGGGTGCAAGGAAGATAGACACCCTGAGGGGCTTTGCACAGGCAGAGAGACAGCCTGCAGGGGGGTGCACAGGACAGAGAGACACAGCCTGCAGGGAGGGTGCACAGGACAGAGACACAGCCTGCAGGGAGGGTGCACAGGACAGAGACAGCCTGCAGGGAGGGTGCACAGGACAGAGAGACACAGCCTGAAAGGGAGGGTGCCGGAAAGAGAGACACCCTGCGGGAGGGGGGACGGACGAGACACAGCTGCAGGGAGGGGGCCGGCGGGAAAAGGGGGGAAGGGAGGGGGAAGGAACAGCCTGCAGGGATGTGCACAGGACGAGCAACCCGAGGGGTGGCACAGGAAAGGGACAGCCTGCAGGGAGGGTGCACAGGAAGAGGACAGCCTGCGGGGTTTTGCACAGGACAGGACACAGCTGCAGGGAGGGTGCACAGGACAGAGAGACACAGCCTGCAGGGAGGGTGCACAGGACAGAGAGACAGGGCGGGAGTGTCCCACAGGACAGAGACACAGCGCAGGGGGGTGCACAGGCAGAGGGGGACACACCCGAGGGGGGTGCAAGGACAGAGAGCCAGCCTGCAGGGAGGGTGCACAGGACGAGAGACACACCCGGGCAGGGGGGTGAAAGGACAGAGAACAGCCTAAAGGGGTGTGCACGGGGACGAGAGACGCCTGCAGGGAGGGTGCAAGGACAGAGAGACAGTTTGCAGTGAGGGTGCACAGGACAGAGAGACACAGCCTGCAGGGAGGGTGCACGGGACAGCGGGACAGGATGAAAGGAGGGTGCACAGCACAGAGAGACAGATTGCAGGGAGGTGCACAGGACAGAGAGACACAGCCTGCAGAAGGTACAGGACAGAGAGACGGGATCATGGGGGGTGCACAGGAAGAGAACACCCTGCAGGGGGGGTGCAAGGGACAAGAGACCCTGCAGGGGGGGTGCCAGGACAGGGGAAAAGTTTGCAGGGAGGGTGCCAGGACAGAGAGAACACCCTGCAGGAAGGTAAGGACAGAGAGAAGGTGCATGGAGGGGCACAGGACAGAGGACGTTTGCAGGGAGGGGCAAGGCCCAGAGAGAACACCCTGCAGAGAGGGTGCAAGGACAGGGACAGGATGCATGGGGGGTTTGACAGGAAGAGAGACATTTTGCGGGGGGTGCACAGGATAGAGAGACACAGCCTGCAGGGAGGGCGCACAGGACAGAGAAACAGCCTGCAGGAGGGTGCACAGGACAGAAGACCAGGATGAAGGGGGTGCACAGGACAGGAGACAGTTTGCGGGGAGGTGCACAGGACAGAGAGAACGGGCCTCAGGGGGGTGCAAGGACAGGAGAAGTTTGCAGGGGGGTGCCGGCAGAGAGACCAGCCTGCAGGGAGGGTGAAGGACAGCGAACAGGTGCATAGGGTGCACGGGAAGAGAAGTTTGCGGGGGGTGCACAGGAAAGAGACACACCCCTGCAGGAGGGTGCACGGCAGAGAGACAGTTGCAGGGAGGGTGCACGGACAGAGAGACAACTGCAGGGAGTGTGCACAGGACAGAGAGACAGCCTGCGGGGGGGGGGGGGGGGGGGGGGTTGAACGGAAGAGAGACACCTGCGGGGGGGTGCACGGGAGGGAGACACAGCCTGCAGGGGGGGTCAAAATATATGCAAAAAGAAAAACTGCCGCTCCCTTACCATATTGCAGGGATCAACCCAGCAACCGGAGTCAGAAAAACTTCTTTTATTAGAAAAATTTTAAAAAAACATATCCAAAATAAAATTAGATGGAGTTTTGACTGTTTCGAGCGCTCTTAGTGAAACTTTGGCAACACTACCGTCCCGCTCTAAATACTGGCATTGATATAGTGACCTGTCTCACGGGGCCCCCGGTTTCCACTGAGCTCAAAGACACTTTAAAAGGTAAGGAGCAAAAGGCCAGGGCCAAACCAAATGGCATGGGTGGCACCCCCGAAGGTGAGAGAGTAAACCTGCCCACTCCAGCTGACGTTAGACCAGCGCAGGTGCAGAGTGACCCACAAAGGCTTCGTCCTGCGCCAAACCTGTAGAATCGCAGCCACATGAGGAACAGACGACGATCAACACGGCCAATGTCACTCAACAGGTAAGAGATGTAACAAGAATGTTAAACCTAGAGAAAAAAGATATACAAAAAACCCGGATTGGGACTGAGCAGCGCGTCAGTGAGGCCTCACCACGGGATAAATCAGTGGCGAGTCGTGGTCGCAGCTGTCACATTTGCGCGGGGGCCCCCTGACCCGGGGGGCCCCCCGGGGGCCCCCCGCTCCCCACCCTGCATCACATCCCCGAATGTAGCGATTTCCCGCCTGCGGGGGTGTTCGGCGATAAAGAAAAGTGGCCGGGGTATCACTGTACAGGGGGGCCCCCAGGTGGGGGTACTTCCCCAGTGCGCCCCGTATCAGGCGGTGCCTGCACCTCACGTTGGGAGACTGAATGTTCTATGGCAAAAGCTCGGAGATAATTAGTGCAGGTTTTGCTGCATTTGTACCTCTTGTGGGGATTTTGCATCATTTAAATGTTCAAGAATGAGAGAACTTTGAATTTCCATGGATTTCCCTGCTACATAGTATAAGCCCCACAACACAATGACAACCTAGAACAGATACATTGTTGCAATTGATGCATTGTTCTCTGCTGAGTCTGACATCAGGAACCGTGACACTGACTTGTCCCACGAGGATGTGACCCAAACCCTGGGGAGGCCTCTGTGACACAACCGAGTCTGCTTATCTGCTCTGGAAGCAAAAGGATTTTGGGGACAAGCCATTGCCCATCGTAGACGGACGCCTGAGACTATTCTGCAATTGTCGTGTAGAATATCCTGCAACATTGGAGCCTCGAAAAGAAGAGATTTGTGAAAAAATTGTTTAATCTCTTTAAAATGTGGCCTGTGCCCTAAAGCAGGAGCCGGGGTTGATGCAATGACTTGTGTGATTTACAATGAACAATATTTCTGGCGCAATCAGGAAAACCACGCGCAGCAAACGAGAGCTGACATTCTGAAATTCAGTATTTACATCGTGGGGGTCAGGACTATTGCGCCCGGGACGTGTGAATTCACCCACTGGAAGCGATAAGCGAGCGAGACTCCGATGAGGACTATGAAATTTTAAGATAGTGTTGCGCGTTATTGAAGATATATTGACGACGTCCTCATCATCTGGCATCAGAATACTGGCGCAGCCCCGTACATACATGTCGCCCTTAGTGTCTGCTCAAATGTTACGACTGAGAGCACTGTGCCTCGAAATGCCTCAATGCTGTGTCTAGATTTGTATTTTGGATGATGTTTTAAAATTGTTCTAAATAAAATATAAAGTTTTATCTGTCACCCGAGTTGCTGCATTATCGTCAATTTTTCCATTGCACAGAACAGTCTGCAGGGAGGGAGGTCAGAGGAGACGGTCAGCAGGGAGGGAGGTCAGAGGAGAGGGTCTGCAGGGAGGGAGGTCTGAGGAGACGGTCTGCAGGGAGGGAGGTCAGAGGAGACGGTCTGCAGGGAGGGAGGTCAGAGGTGACGGTCGGCTGGGAGGGAGGTCAGAGGAGACGGTCCGCAGGGAGGGAGGTCAGAGGAGACGGTCCGCAGGGAGGGAGGTCAGAGGAGACGGTCTGCAGGGAGGGAGGTCAGAGGAGACGGTCTGCAGGGAGGGAGGTCAGAGGAGGTGGTCTGCAGGGAGGGAGGTCAGAGGAGACGGTCTGCAGGGAGGGAGGTCAGAGGAGACGGTCTGCAGGGAGGGAGGTCTGAGGAGACGGACTGCAGGGAGGGAAGTCAGAGGAGACGGTCTGCAGGGAGGGAGGTCTGAGGAGACAGTCTGCAGGGAGGGAGGTCCGAGGAGACGGTCCGCAGGGAGGGAGGTCAGAGGAGATGGTCTGCAGGGAGGGAGGTCAGAGGAGACGGTCTGCAGGGAGGGAGGTCAGAGGAGATGGTCTGCAGGAAGGTAGGTCTGAGGAGACGGTCTGCAGGGAGGGAGGTCAGAGGAGACGGTCCGCAGGGAGGGAGGTCAGAGGAGACGGTCTGCAGGGAGGGAGGTCAGAGGAGACGGTCTGCAGGGAGGGAGGTCAGAGGAGACGGTCTGCAGGGAGGGAGGTCAGAGGAGACGGTCTGCAGGGAGGGAGGTCAGAGGAGTCTGCAGGGAGGGAGGTCAGAGGAGACGGTCCGCAGGGAGGGGAGGTCAGAGGAGACGGTCCGCAGGGAGGAGGTCAGAGGAGACGGTCCGCAGGGAGGGAGGTCAGAGGAGACGGTCTGCAGGGAGGGAGGTCTGAGGAGACGGTATGCAGGGTGTGAGTTGAGCGGATACTGTGTGCAGGGAGGGAGGTCAGAGGAGACGGTCTGAAGTGAGGGAGGTCAGAGGAGACGGTCTGCAGGGAGGGAAGTCAGAGGAGACGGTCTGCAGGGAGGGAGGTCTGAGGAGACAGTCCGCAGGGAGGGAGGTCAGAGGAGACAGTCCGCAGGGAGGGAGGTCAGAGGAGACGGTCTGCAGGGAGGTAGGTCAGAGGAGACGGTCAGCAGGGAGGGAGGTCTGAGGAGACGGTCCGCAGAGGGAGGAGGTCAGAGGAGACGGTCTGCAGGGAGGGAGGTCAGAGGAGACGGTCTGCAGGGAGGGAGGTCAGAGGAGACGGTCCGCAGGGAGGGAGGTCAGAGGAGACGGTCCGCAGGGAGGGAGGTCAGAGGAGACGCTCCGCAGGGAGGGAGGTCAGAGGAGACGGTCCGCAGGGAGGGAGGTCAGAGGAGACGGTCGGCAGGGAGGGAGTTCAGAGGAGACGGTCTGCAGGGAGGGAGGGCTGCGGAGACTGGATGCAGGGAGGGAGGTCAGAGGAGACGGTCTGCAGGGAGGGAGCTCAGAGGAGACGGTCTGCAGGAGGGAGGTCAGAGGAGATGGATTCTGCAGGGAGGGAGGTCAGAGGAGACGGTCTGCAGGGAGGGAGGTCTGAGGAGACAGTCCGCAGGGAGGGAGGTCAGAGGAGACAGTCCGCAGGGAGGGAGGTCAGAGGAGACGGTCTGCAGGGAGGGAGGTCAGAGGAGACGGTCTGCAGGGAGGGAGGTCTGAGGAGACGGTCTGCAGGGAGGGAGGTCAGAGGAGACAGTCCGCAGGGAGGGAGGTCAGAGGAGACGGTCTGCAGGGAGGGAGGTCAGAGGAGACGTACTGCAGGGAGGGAGGTCAGAGGAGACGGTATGCAGGGAGGGAGCTCTGAGGAGACGGTCTGCAGGGAGGGAGGTCAGAGGAGACGGTCTGCAGGGAGGGAGGTCATAGGAGACGGTCTGCAGGGAGGGAGGTCAGAGGAGACGGTCCGCAGGGAGGGAGGTCAGAGGAGATGGTCTGCAGGGAGGGAGGTCTGAGGAGACGGTCTGCAGGGAGGGAGGTCAGAGGAGACGGTCCGCAGGGAGGGAGGTCAGAGGAGACGGTCCGCAGGGAGGGAGGTCAGAGGAGACGGTCTGCAGGGAGGGAGCGTACAGGAGTCTCCAGGGAGGGAGCTCAGAGGAGACGGTCTGCAGGGGGGGAGCTCAGCGGAGTCTGCAGGGAGGGGGGTCAAGGGGCCCCTGCCAGGGGGGGAGGTCAGAGGGGGCCCGCAGGGAGGGGAGGTCAGAGGGGGTCTGCAGGAAAAGGGAGGTCAGAGGAGTCTAGGGAGGGAGTCAAGGATTCTGCAGGGGGGGAAAGGGTCAAAGGATTTCGGGCAGGGAGGGAGGTAAAAGGGGAGTCTGCAGGGGGGGAGCTCAGAGGAGTCTGCGGGGAGGGAGCCCCCCCAGAGGAGGTTCTGCAGAGGGGGGGGGCTCAGAGGCCCTCCCAGGGGGAAAGCTCAAAAGGAGTCTGAGGGAGGGGAGGTAAAGAGGGGGTCGCGGGGAAAGGGGTTCAGAGGATTTCGGCAGGGGAGGGGGGCCCAGGGGGAGTCGAAAGGGAGGGAGGTCAGTGGATTTCTGCAGGGAGGAGACTTTTTTCCCAGCTTTTGGGTTTTTTCCCTTTAGGCTGTGCGGCGGGGGAAGGTGCGGAGAATATGGTTTTCTAACCCTATGATGGGCTCGGTTTCCCTCCCGAAACCCGCAGGCCGGTATGGGTCCTTTCAGCGGGCTCCGAAAAATAATGAAACCCCCGGTGCCCCCCCTGCGCCGCGCCCCCCCCGAAGGAAGAAAATCCCGGGACGCACTGAAAGGAAAGAGAGGAGGGGGTTAAAAAGGGGAAACCCCTCCCACAGGGGGGCCCTTTTCCAGAAACCCCCAGGCACGGGGACCCCCCCCAACCCCAAGGCACAGCCCATCACTCACCACTGAGGGCCATGAGAGGAGCCCAGGAAAAAGCACGGGCACAGAAAGGTCAGCATGGTGCAGGGGGGAAAGAGCCCCGCTCTGGGGGGCGTCAATGCAAAACTAAAGGAGTTTAGATGAAGGAAATATTATACAGACGATTTGATATTATTTAAT
>JAODAL010075779.1:0-13863 GCA_025379985.1 Phyllomedusa bahiana | reverse complement strand
AAAAAGAGGAAAGCACTAGTGAGGTCAGCAACAGCAAAAGGCCTGAAAGAGCACAGAAAACAAAACTTGTACATTGTAAAGTGGTGTAATGAACCAAGGCCATTAAATGGCCATTTTACACCTGAAGAATTGCTCAGTGGATGATGTTGTGTATTTGACTTTACATGTATACACTGTCATATACACTGACACTGATGTCCCACACCACCTATTTGAAAGTAGATGGCACAGATAGGTGATAAAAAGGCAGAGCTCTTAACATCATAAGAAGAGGCAAGGAATTGGGACAGTTCTATAAGCAGAGGGCTGGGTCCAGTAGACAGGTGTGTTAAGTGGGGTCCATGCAATGGGTGTCTAGGTAGCCTTGAGGTACAGTGGAAATTACTTTAGGGTCAGCACCCTTAAGATCAGGGTCTGATTGAAGGAGGTTTTTAGTAGTGTTCAGACAGAAGGTGAAGTTTAACAAGGTTGTGGTCCTGTACGAAATAACATAGAACAGAATGAGGCTCCTATGAAGAGAACAGGATCCTGAACCTACATAGATGGGCTGAAAACTTTCACATCTTTGTAATATTAGATTATTGTGTAACATTCAAGAATTTGTACCATCTTGTGTGCAAAGTAATCGTTAAAGAGTACCTATCGCCTCCACACAAACACACAAAAATGATAGTAGATGAAATTATAAGACTTTCTCTAATACATGTCATTAGCAAATTAAAGGGGCACAGGTTTTAGTTTCACTTTCTTAGTCAAAGATCATTATTTAATAGGATTCCTTCTGTTGGGAGATACCAACTGTACAGGAGAGTTGAGGATATAGCTGCTTGTACAGGGTTAATCTGAGTCTCTCACTACATACAGTTCAGAAGGCACAGCACACTGAGGAGATAGTGAGACAGGGTTTACCTGTTGCTTCCAGCCTTCTCCTCCATAGCACACAGGCATCAATGTAACACTGCTGTTGGTGTTTTAATATTCAGCACATAAATAGCAGCACAGAGCTTACCAGTGTGTACACATGATGTAGACTCCCTGGCTCGCCCTTTCACAGTGGATTATCCCAGCTCAGAAGCAGTTAGTTTCAGAGAGCTGTCAACATAGTGATCCATCAAGCTGTCAAGTGCCAACTCGGGCCAACTTCAGTCCTGTCTTAGAGGGCCAGCGCTTTTTTAAAAAACTGAATTACAAGTGAAATGCTTTGATTTTCCTTATGAAGCATATTTAAGGAAGTGTTTGTATTTTAGTCTCCTGTTACTTCATGGGGTTTCCCTGGAGGTAATAGGTCCTCTTTAATGTTCTTTACCTCTGTTAAGAATTGTAACCACAAAGATTGGCATACCACTGTGTGAAAAAGTTAAGTACACTTATTTGCCTAAATTAGTTTGGTCTATATTTGTCTTCTTTTGAAGGGAAATGAATGTGAAGAAAGAAATCTAAACCTCACACTACAAAGTGGAGAATTGAAGAATTAATTCCTTACTAATGAAACCCCTTCACAACATCTAGCCAAGTCAAGATCAGTCAAGGAGTCGGCTATGATTATCAAATTTGCCAATCAATAGGTACCTTCAAGAGTGTAATATAGAGAGTTTATCTCAAGATGCAAAACACTAGTAACACTCAAGAACAGAAAAGCCAGATAAAATTTTTGCTAGAAAACATCTAAAAAGCCACCTTGTTCTTTAGCAAGAAACTTTAGACAAATGAAACTAAGATCAACATGTAGTAAAATAATGACCTAAGCCCATATTTTTTTCTTTATCTATCCCTAACTATTACCCCACTTCTAAATAAGGTTTGGAATGGGTTTTAGGAAGTTAACTTTCTGGTCTGAAAAAATGACACTTCCGTTCTGGCCTAACTTCCTGTCTGACATCCTATCTGATGTCACTTCCAGTTACTATAATTTTGGGCCTATATTGAAGTAACCAGATGTGACATTCGACTCGACATCCAATGTAACTTCCAGTTACCATAACATCAGACCTATGTTGAAGTACGGGAAGTGATGTCAGACAGGAAGTCAAACTGGAAGTGAATGGGAGCATTGTGTTGTGGACCTGTAAATTAACACCCTAAAATATTTTAAATTAATCTAATTGCTACTTAGGATTATCGTTCAGTTGATTTTTGGTGGGTGATTTTCCAAAAAAATTGATTCAGGCTAACCCAAACAAGAAGCGCTCCGTTTTGAATCGAATGTGACTTTATCCCAAATCTGAAGCACAAGACAAACAACAAACAATTAGCAGCAGAAAGCGGATGCAAGAATTAACTAAGAAAGCACCTAAAAGGAGGAATCTCAGCAGCTGGTGATGTTCCTAGGTTATTAACATCAGGCAGACAAAAAAATGTAAAATATCCTTACATTTGTGATTAGTATTTTGCCCAATTACTTTTTAGTCTTCAATCACATAAAGACGGCTTTGTCGACTAAATTATGAAAATTATATTACATTTGAAATATGTCTGGACCTAACAGTATGTCTGAACAGCATCAATGTATTGTGTCCTATTTTGATACATTTGGTACATTTGCAACATCTAGGTAAAATAGATTTCTTATGACACTACTGATAAATGTGCTTTGGAGTTCATTCAACAGTCTATCGACTTTGGACCACATAAGTGGATGCTTCCCCAAATTGAATTCATCCAAAGATGCCCAAAAAAAATTTTTTTAAACTTTTTTTAAAACCCCATAAAATTTGATGTCTTGTTTAAAATTGGTTTTACAACAGTGAAATTTTAAAACAAAAAACCTGGGAAAAATCCACGGTAAAAAATTTCAAGTAGACAACAATAATTAAACCCTTAAAGCCCCAATAATTAAACTCCTTAAGCAAATTTTTAGTTTTTGCCCCTCTACATTTCAACAGTCATAACTTTCTTATTTTTTTTCATTTGAGGGGCGATTTATGAGGACTTGTTTTTATGTGGGAGAAGTTTATTTTTTTAGGGGTGTAGTTTAAGAAAACCAAAAAAAATTTTAAGCTTTTCCCCCCAATTTAAGTTTTAGGGCCCCTTAACCCCCTTTGATCCATTCTTTAAAATGCCGTTTACAGGGCCGGGATTTCCCACTAGGCCCCAGGGGGAAAGGGGCCTAGGATGGCACTTTCCTAGGGGGGAATAAGGGAAATCAGGGCTTTTTTTTTTTTTCCCCCCTTTTTTTTTTTTCCCCCCACCCTCCAAGGACGCCCCCTTCCCGAGGGGTTTCAAGCCACGGGGGGGAGGGGGGGAAATTTTTTGCGGTGGCGGGGGGCCCGGGTGGAAGCGGGGGGAAATTTGAAATTTTTGTGCGGGCGGTCTCGTAGAAATTTCAACTTGGACAGCAGGCCGGGCCCCCACGGAAAAACGGAGCACCAAAAGGGACATACTGCTTCCCCCTTTCCGGCCCCCCTTGTTTATGACAGCCCAGCACACAATTTGCCACTGTGCTTTCTGTTCTTCAGGGGCCCGCGGTGTGCTTCTGGGAAAAAAAAAGAGGGAGGCACCCGCTGCCCCCCCCTCCTCTCCTTAAAAAAGCGCCGCCCCGCCATTAAAAAGGGGGAAAGCTCCCGGCAAAGAGAGAGGAGAAAGCGGCCCATCCCACTCCTCCCGGGCCCCGGCTGTTTCCCCCCCAGGGATTTTTTCCCCCCCTAAAGGGGCAAAAAGACCGAGGCCCCCGCTTTTTCAGGACAGGAAAAGTGATCGGGGGGAGGGGGGGGGAAAGGGGGAGGGGGGAAGGAGAGGGGGGTGGGGGCGGGTAAAACCGTAAATTTTTTTGAGCAGTGGGGGCCAGGTAAAACGTGAGTGGGCAGTGGAGCAGGAAAAAACGTTTTGTGGCAGTGGAGGCGGCAAAAACCTTTGAGGGTTTTTGGAGGCAGGCGAAATGTGAGGGGGGAAAGTGGGGGCCCGGCGAAACGTGGGGTGGGCAGTGGAGGCGGGGGGGGAAACCCGTGAGTGGGCAGTGGGGGGGGGCAGGCGAAACGTAAAATTTGGGCAGTGGAGGCGGGGAAAAACGTGAATGGGTCAGGGAGGCAGGCAAAACGTAAATTTGGCATGGACCCACCCGAAACGGGTTTTGGGGAGTGGAGGCAGGCAAAACCGTGATTGGCCAGGGGAAAGGCAGGCAAAAACCCTAAAGGTGGGGGGGGGGGAAGGAAGGCGAAACGTAAAGGGGGGGGGCTGGAGGCAGGCAAAACTTGAGGGGGGGGCTGGGGCCCGGGGTAAAACGTGAGGGGAAGGGGGCCCCAGGGGAAACCCCCCCCTTTTTTAAAATTGGGGCTTTGGAGGCGGGTTTAAACTTTGATGGGCATGGAGACAGGGGAAACGGAGTGGGGTTTGGATTGTAGGTGAAAGGGGAAAGTGGGGAAAAGTGGGGGCCCAAGTAAAAAACGTAAAGGGGGGGTGGAGGAATTTGAAACGTGTTGGGGGGGGGAGGCAAAATTAAATGAGTGGGGGGCTGGAGGCGGGTTTAAACGTGAGTGGGGGCCGGAGGCAGGTGAAAGGGAGGGGGAAGTGTAGGCAGGGGAAACGGAGGGGGAAAGTGGAGGCGGGGGAAACGTTGATTTTTGGGGGATGGAGGCAAATGAAAACGGTGAGGGGGGGCGGGAAAAGGGCAGGTAAAACCGTAAATTGGGGGGGGGGAGGGCAAGGGGGACACGGGTTGGGAAGTGGAGGCGGGGGAAACGTGAGGGGGAAAGTGGTGGGGGGGGGAAACGTGAGGGGGGGTTTGGTGGGCAGGGGGGAAATTTTGAGGGGGAAAATTTGGGGGAAAGGTGAAACTTTGAGTGGGGGCGCGGGGAAGGTGAAACGGGGAGTGGGGAGTGGGAAAAAGTAAAAAGGGGAAGGGGGGAGTGGAGGCGGGTTTTGAAACGTGAGTGGGCTTGGAGGCGGGTTTAAAACCCGGTTGTGGGCATTTGGAGGCAGGGGAAAGGGGTTAAAGTGAGAGGTTTTAAAAAATTTGGTTGGGGAATGGGGAAGGGGGGGGGAAACATGTTATAAGGTGCCAAACTTATGGAGGGGTTTTTGTAAATGTCATTTTAATGGGGGTATCAGACTTTTGGGATTTTTTCTATTATAGAGGTAAAAAGACAAATATGGAGACTTTCTATCATATAATGGGGGTATCAGACTAAGGGAAAGCTGTCTTTTCAAAAAAAGGGGGGGAATCAACTATATGGAGCTGTCTATCATAAAATTTTAAGGTATCAAAACATAGGGAAAGCTTTCTAAAAATAAATAGGGGGTTTCAGACTATATGGAGCCTGTCTATCATATAATAGGGGGAAACCCAAACTATATGGTTTGGCCCCTTACATAGGGGGTATCGGGACTTATGGAAAGCTGTCTATCATAAAAAGGGATCAACTATAGGAGCTGCCTATCATATAAATAGGAAAGGAACAGACTATATGGAGCTGTAATCAAAAAATGGGAGGAATCAACTAAAGGGAGCTGTCTATCGTATAATGGGAGATATCGGGCCCTTAAAATGACTGTCTATTTTTATAATAGGAGGTATAAAGGACTATATGGAGCTGTCTACCCTTTAAATGGGAGTGAAGAGGACAAAGGGATTGTGGGGGAAACCAAGATATGGCCCCCAAAAGGCCCCGGGCCTTTGGTGAGGTAAAACCCTGTAATTTCACGTGTCAGCAGCGGGGGTTGCTGACACCGTTTTCTTTTAGTTTGTTTGGGCAGACCCAAGAAATTTGGGGGTCTGATTTTCACAGGAGATTTTCATGGGTTTTGTGGGGTTTGGGGGACTCTCCCACATCTAGGGCCGGGCCGGATTTTTGGGCTCCCCTGTTTGAAAACCCTTTGGAGATCAGTTGGGGGGGGTGTGTTTGGGATTGTCTTTTGACGCGGGAGAGTGCTGGGGGGCACAGGAGAAGCCCAAAAAAAGAAACAGACTACACCCGGTCTCTGTGGGGGGGAAAAGGAAGGGGGGGCCGAACTGGACCCCAGGACGTAAGTGTCCCACTTGGACTGTGCAAACCTTTTTTTTTCCCTTCTGCATTTTGACTAAATTTTAAGCCCACTTTTTAGTTCTGTTTATCTAAGGCTGAAATAAAACGCCTGAACAGAGCAAAAGGCTGGTCCTTGTTACCCCTGCCCCCGAAATGACCCCTTTACAATTGGTTGAGGTTGCAATGGGCCCCTTCGGGGCACAAGTTGTGGTGAAATGCAGCAGTGCATAGAACGTATAGAAAGTGAAAAAATTAAAAGGGGCCCCGGATGCCTATTTTTTTTTTACTGCAAACAGACACTTTTTGGGCTAACGACTGTGTGGCTGCGGTTTTTTTGGGGGTTATTTTTACTAGTAATGCCCCGGGGTTTAAAGGGCTGCAACTGAGTTCCCCCAACTACATCACCTCCTGGAGGAACAAATTAAATACCTATGCAAGCAATTTGGCAAAAGCGCCAGAGCCCCAAAGAAGGAGCCCTTGAGTTCTAAACACAATCCATAAAGGGGCCCTATGAAAGGCCCAGCAGAAAAACCCCGGAGAAAGAAAAACAAAAAAACTCAAATGGAAAGCCATGAGGGCTCACCCGGAAACCAACCGGCAGATTTTTAAACCAGTTTCCCCCAAAGGATACCCAAGCCCGGAAAAGCCAGCGCCCCCCAGTGCTAGTGACGACACAATGCCCGAAACCCTGAGGAAGCTTTGCAAAAACTGACACTGGAGAAGCCCTTGAGACTTCCCACGGGGGTTTGAGTTTTTGGGCCCAAACCAAAAAAACAGCTCCCAAACCGGATCAAGGGGCCCAGAGGTCTTAGCCCCAAATTTTTTAAACCGGGGGAACCCCGGAAAGCTTTTTTGTGACCTTTTCCCACCGGGAAGGGCAAACAAATCCCAAAATGTTGAAAAAAGAAACCCCGGCACACTTGGGTTCCCCTTTGGCGGTAGGGCCCCCCCGGGCGGGCCCAACCAATGGACTTATCGTACGGACAACCTACCGGGGTCCCTAAGTTTGTTTTAAAATTTAATCGGGTGCAAAAATGGCTAAAACCGGGATTATGCCCCCCGGTTTTCAGTTTGGGGCCCAAAGTAGCCCTGGAAGGGTTCATACATTCCCTGCCCCGACCTACCCCAAAACCCTGGGGGGCCCAAAGGGGACCCGCAGTCAGCGATAGCTTGGTAAACTTGGGGAAACGATTTAAAACGCAGAGAAGGGCCCGAGGCCCTGCAGGAATTCGAAAGTCCACCTACTGGGAAACCCCAAAAATAACTGGGAAACCGGGACAGCAAGTCCCCGTTTAGTCCCCCAAAAGGCAGGGGGGGAAACCAAAACCCGGGGAAGAAAAGGGGGACCCCGGGGGGTGGTTTTTTTGGGGGGTTGCCTTTCCCCCAAGGGGACATGGGGTTTTTCCCAGTCCCCATCCCAACGGAACCGTTAAACCCTGCTAAAGCGGAGGGGCGCCCTTCCTTTTTGCCCCCCCATTTGCTTTGGGGCCCCGGGGTTTTTCCCTGAAATGGAGGTGGGGCCCCTTTTCTGCCAAATTTGAGGGGTCTTTTTGGGACCTGGTTTCGGGAAATGGGAAACTCGGGGAGTGGGGTTTTAGCTCCTCCTCAGCTGCTATTACACATGAGGTGATCCCGGGGAAGAGTGTAGGGGTTACCTGAAATTCCATGGGGACACAAAGGGTTACCCATTGGCTCGGGAAAATCAGGGAAAAACAGAGCGGGGTTTTTTGGGTCCCACCAGGTAGGGGGGGTTTCCCCCCCTTTTGATGTTTTATATAATAATGGGGCCCCTAATTTTCCATTTTTTCTGGCCTCTGTGGAACGGGCACTCCCGGGGGAAAAACCCATCGCCTACTAAAGAACCCCTACACCCGTGCGGTCCCCCCTTTTGGGGACGGGATCCAGGGTGACCGGGGGTTTTCCCCTTTGCGGTTTTTTAATTGGGGAAACAATGGGGGGGGGGAAAAACCCCGAGGGAGGTAGTCCCCGTTTTTTAGAGGTGCCCCCGGGGAAAAATTTTTGGGGTGGGCCCAACCCCGGGATGAAAACTTTTGAAAAGAGGCCCAAAGGGAAGTGTGGTTTAGTTTAAGGGGAAATGCTCCAAGGGGCCGGGGGAAAAAAGGGAAGGTACCCCCATTTTGCCATGAAGGGAAATCTGCTATATGGGGTGACAAAACTTCGGGATGAGTTGGTAAAAAACCCCCGAAAGTGCCAAAACCAAATTTGGAAAAAAGGGTTTGATAGATCTGGCTCATTCTAATTTTTAGGGGGGCACTTGGGTCGAAAGCCCAAGGAAAGGATCCTCAGAGATTCAAATTGGGCCGGGGGCCTTTTCCGACAGGATTCAGGGACTATTTCTAGCCCTGCCCCGAAAGCCCTTTTTATCACTCCCCGGTTGCCCATTTTCCGGGAAACCCCCTAAACCCAATTTCCCGGTTTAAGGGGGGGGGGGGTCCCTTTGGGATGAGAATTCCCAAGGGAAATTGGGTGGGCCCCCTTTGGTGAATTCCCCCAAAGGGGGACACCATTTTTTTCCTGGCGTGACGTTTATGCCCCCCCCCGGGTTTACCCAAAGGGGCAGTCCCACTCAAGAAAAAACTTTTTTCCGAGGGCATAGCCAAGGAGTGTTTCAGATTTTTTCCAGGGTTGGGAATACCTAAGGAAAATTTCCTGACTGACCAGGGACCCCGTTCATGTAAAGGGTATGGGGGACCTCAGGTAAAAGTGTTAAAAAAGTTCCCCAGCTCCGCCCCTTCTGTTTATCATCCAAAAACAGACGGGCTGGTCAAAACGTTTTAAAAAGACCCTGAAGGTATTTAAAAACGGTAGTTGAAAGGAAAGGCCCGAGCTGGGTTAATCACTACCCTAAGCTGTTGTTTTCCATCAGGGAGGTCCCCCAATCATCCCAAAGGGTTTCCCCCCTTTTTGATTTTTTATTTTCAGACCCCCCGGGGGTTTGTTGGATTTTTCCCAAAGGAGATTTTAAAAGGGGGGGGCCATTTCCGATAAAAGTGTAAGAGCATATCTCCAGTTGCGGGAGAAAAAAAAAATACCCCAAAGGTTTAAACCCTTTTTTAAAGGAGCCCCTTTCCCCGGGCCTCAAGGGGCCCCAAAAGGCAAGGGTCTTAAAAGTTCACCCCTCTCAGGCATTTTAAACCCCGGGGCCCAGTTCTGGTGAAAATTCCCAACAGTAGAAAGAAAAGTTTTTTCAAAAAATTTTGGCAAAAAGCCATATGAGGTATCGAAAAAGGAGCAAATTTGAATTAGGGGGGTTAACCAACCAGGCAGGGGGGAACCCTACCAATTGAATCATGTAAAATTTTTAAAAACCCTGGAAAGTTTAGGGCCCCTCTAGAAGCCCCCGGCGCTGGGGCCCCAAACCGAAACGCCAGCTTTAAGGAGATCAAAGGGGCGGAACCCTGTCGACATCTCAGAAAGCACATTAAAAAACAGTTCCCTTTACAAAATTTGAAATTTTATTTACAAAAATCCCCAGGTAAACCACGGGTGGGTCGAGCATAAATTAATTACTGACCCCCCGGTTAAGGGAAAAATTTTAAAACCCAAATGGGTGCCCAAAGGCTCGCAGGGAAAAAAATCATTGCGAAGGAGGTCCAAAGGTTTTTGGGCCCCTAGGAGTAATCGGGGGAATCAAAAATTTGGGGGGTCTAGCCCCATAGCCCCCTTTCCCAAAGGGCCAAAGGGGGAAGGGCATTCGTAACGTTTATCGAAAAACCTAAAGGGGTTGGAGAGGGTTTTGGCCCCCCCAGCTGGGTTATAAAACCCGACCCTGGATTTTAACCCAAAAGGAATTGGGCAGATTCCTTTGTAAAAGGGAGGCTAGGGAAAGACCGCGTTCTCCATCCCTAAAGGGCCCTTTTCAGTATGCCCAGATGCCTTTTGGTTTCCCAGGGGGGCCCCAGTCACTTCCAGGGGGCCTTGGGGGTGTTGCCCCCCCACAGGAAATATGCGGCACCTATCGGATGAATATTCTTTTTTAGTCAGGACGGGGAAAGTTATCTGTCTAAGGGTTTAAAGGTTTGTCCTGTGGGGCTTTAAAGGAAGGCAGGTTTCAGGGGTTAAACCAGCGGGTCGGCAAAAGGGGAAAGGAAAAACCCCGGGGACTTGGGGTTAAATTTGGGGGACGAGGGGGGACCCAAACCCAATCAATAAAGTGGAACCCCCCCCAAAGCGGGGCCCCCGTCCCCGAACAAAAAACAGGTCGGGGCTTTTCCGGAATTTTTGGGGTTACTATAGGGGGTTTCTTTCCCAAGTTCGGGGGAGAAAAGCTTGGCCCCCCCACCGACCTGAAAAAAGCCCCCAATTGGGCTGCGTTTAAAATGGCCCCGGTTTAAAAGGGGGCCCCTTTCAAAACTAAAGTCACCCCTTGTTCATCCCGTGTTTTTTCCCCCAAATTTTTTCCCCAGGGAATTTGTGGTTCAGACAGATGGTTGGATGCGGGTTTTAGGGCGGGGGGTGTGTTGTTCGGGTAGAAAAAGGAAAAGGCCCCCTTTAAGCTACGGGAGTGGGAAATTTTTCCCCGGGCAGAGAAGAATTACTGGGTAATCGAGAAAGAGTGCCGGGCCCTTTAAGGGGGCCCTGGTTTCCCTGCTTTACTCCCTTTACGGGGGCCCGCGGGTTTAGGTTGATGCAATAAGGGCCCCCCTCAGTTTGGCAAAAGAAAAAAGGGGAAAAATATTTGGGGTCACCCAAAGGTTCTTGGCCCTACAAAAATTTTTTAAACTTCTCAGAAAGAACTTAGGCCCCCCGAACCCTTACAGGGAAAACCCAGTTCCCCTGTCAAGGGTACACGGGATGATGAGTAAAGGTCCCCAAAAACCACCCCTTTTGGCAGAGTGGGGGGGTGTAAAGGAAGAAGGGTTTTGTGGGCCCATTGATATGGGGCCCCCAAGGGACCCTGGATTGGTGGGTGAAAAACCTGAAAATTTAAGGTGCCCAAGCAGGGGTAGGTTGCTGACATGCTTTTTCTGTTAGTATGTTTTGAAAGAGCAAGTAGCGGGGGTTTTGGTTTTCCAAAAGCGGGCCATAGAGTTGGGGGGGTTGAGGGCTCCCCAAATTTTCAGGGTCCACCCGGAGATTTGGCTGCTGTATGTAAGCCTGGAGATCAGGTGGGAGGGGGGGGGTAATTGTTTTGTCTGTTTTGCTGGAAGTGCGGGTGTGCACGGGGAAGATCCCAAAAAAACAGACTACCCCCGGGTTCTCTGGGGGAAAAAAGGAAAAGGCTGGGGGGCCTGAAACTGGACACAGGCCCTGAAAAGTGTCCCACAGGGGACTTTGAAAAACCTTTTTTTTTTTCCCTCTGCATTTTGGGGCTGTTTTTTAAGCCCTTTTTTAAATGTTCCCTTTTTTATCTTAAGGCTGAAATAAACGTTTTAACAAGCAAAAGGACTGGCCTGTTTTTACCCTTTACCCCCGAGCAAATTCCCTTAAAGGGAGTTCAAAATATATGGAACTTTTTTTTCTAAAAAGGGAGGTATCAGACTATAGGGAGCTTTTGTCTTTATGTTTGAATGGGGTGTCAGTTTTCTATAGGGCTCTCATGTGAGTTAAATAGGTACCATATAGGGGGTGCCCTGGGCGGCCCCTCTTGGGGCCCAGGGGGCCACCCAAAAACATAACACCAAAAGGGTGCTCTCACACGTCCCTTTTTTTGATACGTTTTTTTAAAGGTGGGGTTTTTTGTGCAGGCAGCACAAAAAATTGAGTTGTAATTGCTGTAAAAAATTGGGGTAAAATAAAGATTTTTCCCCCCAAATTTTTTTTCAGAAATTTAACATTTTTAAATTTCCCCGGGCCCCTTTTCTGCCAAAAAACACCTTTTAACAAACACATCAAAAAGGCAGCTGTGTGAGAGCACCCTTAGGCTGTATGCGATGCCACCTTGCCATCTCACAATAATAATCTTATTAGACCTTCCATCTAACTATGAGCCCGCTACGTGAAATAAGGGCCCCAGTGTCTTTCCTCCCTCCCCATTCATTTTTTAGAAAATTCTAGGGAAAAAGAAGTCTTTTGTTGCCCGGGTGAGAATGTCTGTCATAAATTACCTATACAACGACCAAATAAAATCTACAATCGAAAAAAAAAATGTCGAAGAAGAAAGGGAAAATGCACAGGGGCTGGATTTAAAAAAAAAATATTGGTAACAATTCCCTTTAAGCTGCTTGTTGCTTTTTTTGGTTGAAGCTAATGGTTTAGTGTAGGCCCGTGTGGGGGCATCTCCAGTCTATCCCCGTATGTTAATAATTTTTCCAACATTTGGAAAGCTGGGGTGACGGCAAACCCTTCAATTGCTTTCTTCTTAGCCTTACTGGTTTTTTGGGGCTGGCTTTTTTTAAAGGGGTGTGGGATAAAATGAAAAGGGAGTGGTAATCTAAATTTGGTTAATGGGGGCGTATTAGTGTTTTTTCCTAGGGCAGCATTTCCCATAAATACAGCCCTGGGCCCCTTATTCTGGGATGCCCCCTTTTTTGGGGCTGGGTTTGCCAAATCTCCCTTTTTTACATCCTGGTTGCTGATTCTTTGAAAGAAACAAAATGGTTTCAAGTTGTCCAAGTGGAGCCCCCCTTTGGGTTCCTTTAAAGAAAGGTTTCCAGTTTGGCAAAATCCCATTAAATTTATATTTTACATACTGATTGTGCTATAAAAATTACCAATAAGTCTATTTTATTTTGACGATTCTTGTAGAGTTCTACCAGTTGAAAATACTCCGGCCAAACCAGGCTAATATCTCCAGCTGCTGAAAAGATAAGTCCTAGAAAGATTTTCTTAGCATAAGGGCTAAACTTGCCCAAACCAGTGGAATAGATAAGAACAAAGAACTCCAGGCTAGCAATGGGCAGACATTTCACCAGGGGATGTACCAGCAGTCCCCCGAGAGTGGAATCCACAGCACAAAGTAATTGCACACAGTCATAAGGAAGGGGAGCAGTTTTGGCACAGTGTTCCGCACCTAGGCAAAAAACAAACAGTTATATAACATTATTGTCACTTCTTTTTATTATGTCCTTTGTTTATTTGTTTCTTTCTGGATATTTTGACAGGAACAAGAATAGTAAGTTCAAGTCTCGTGGAAGATGTTAATGGATGTAATGTTATCTGGGACATTGTCAAGAAAAATAATATGATACCATTATAAACAGATTTTTTTTCAAATGTAATTTTTAAAAATAAGTGTCCAAAGTAAACACTAAGGGTCATCTGGTGAGGATCATTACACAGTGCGCCAAGTCCTTGCTATTATAGTCATTGATGGTAAGCTGCCTGAGGCAGCTGCTCTCCAAACACAAGTCTCTTAAAAATACAGGTTTATTCTAAAAACAGGCAGTGGATCCCGGTAGGAGGAATAAAAAGTCCTTACAGCTCCATATAATGGGATGGTAGGCAAACGAACAGATCGCTAAACCGTAGATTAGTGACAGCACGTAAAAGAACATTGTGTATTGGGTGCCCAATTTTAATGCAGTCAACCAAAAGTATCATCAGACAGGCTTAGGTTAGCCCAATGGGGTAGGGGAAACGTTTGGTGGGCCTGGGGCTGCTTTTCAAGGAGGAAGGCAGAAAGCAGGAGTCATGTGCATTATGTGTAATCATGTACAGTAGCTGTAAAAGAATCAACTCCACTGGTGAGCCCCAAGAATCAGCTCCACTGATGGGCCCCAAGAATCAGCTCCATTGATGGGCCCCAAGAATCAGCTCCATTGGTGGGCCCCAAGAATCAACTCAATGATGGGCACCAAGAATCAGCTCCACTGGTGGGCCCCAAGAATCTACTTACTGATGGGAGTATTATTTGACCAACAGTGCCATATGTTGGCCAAATAATACTCCCATATGATTGCCTAAATATCAGTGCTATACAGTACCTCCATCACAATACACTACA